>JASVER010000166.1:187300-440945 GCA_030449065.1 Oceanodroma leucorhoa
GCCGCCCGCCGCCATTACCGCCCCCTGCCGCATGGGAGGACCACCCCCACCAGGCACGGTAGCTCCGGTACGGCCGGGTCCGGCCTGACACCCTGCACCCAGCACCCCCTGCACCCCCAGCACCCTGCACCCCCAGTACCCCCACGCCCTGCACCCCTAGCACCCAGCAGTTCTGCAACCCAGCACCCCTGCATCCAGCAACCCCAGCACCCTGCACCCCTACACTCTTCACCCCTGCACCCCCAGAACCCCCTGCACCCCGACATACATGCATGCTGCGCCCCCAGCACCCATTGCACCCAGCACCCTAGCACTCCCCCACCCTGCATGCTGACATCCAGCACCCCTATACACCCTGCACCCCCAGCACCCTGGCACCTTGCACCCCCAGTTCCCCTGCACTGATCACCCCCTACACCCTGCAACCCTGCACCCTCAGTACTCCAGGACTTTTGCAACCACAGCACCACTGCACCCTGGACCCCTGCACCATGCACCCCTGGATCCCTGTGTCCTGCAAGGGATACCCAGCATCCCCAACATCCCCTGCACCCCTGGCACACCCTGCATCCCCAGTACCCCTGCGCTCCCAGCACCTCTGCACCCAGCACCCAGCACCACCCCTGCACCCGGCAGCCCTTGCACCATCCTGAGTCCTGCGCCTTCCGCACCCAGCACCTCCCACACCCCCATCACACCCTGTGCCCTTTTGCACCCAGTGACTCCTGCACCTGGCAGCCTGCTCCGGGCAGCACGTGTCTGGCACCCTGCACTGGCCAGCACATATCCTGCACCCTGGGACAGAGCCTCTGCAGCAGCCAGCACCTGCCCCCTCCAACCATGCCAGCGGGGCAGACCCCCAATCCTGCACCCTTACGTGTCTCCTCCCCTGACCCCAGCTCCCCCCGTGCACCCAGGGGTTCCACAGGGCTCCCTGGCACCCGCAGCAGGGCTGGGCCAGCCCGTGGGGCTGCTCCCCTGCCCTCCAGCCCATGCCACGGTCCCCCTGTTATCACCTGCCTGAGATATGCCACGGCAGGAAAAAAAGTGCCTGGCCAGTGGCCAAGGCAGCTTGGATGGCCACTCCTCTGCTACAGGTGCCCCTTCCTCAGGGCTGGTGAAAGCAGCCATGCGGAAGTGCTGGACGCTCCCCAAGGACAATGCAGCAGCGTGACACTAGCGGTGGCAAGGGTGAGGTCCCAGCAGGGACCCCAGCTCCTGAGACTCAGCAGACACTAACGGGTGAGATGAGGGTGACCTGGAGTTCCAGCCCCGCAGTGCGAGGGGACTTCGTGGACACGAAGGGGACCTCATGTACCTGCTGTTTTCTTTTCAGTCACAGGACAGTCACTGGTTTTGTGGATTTGGAGGCTGGACTTGGACCTGGCACTTTGCCCTTGGGCCTCAGTTTCCCCAGGTAATGAGCTGCATGTGCTTTCGTATTTTGACCCAGTGCTTTGATTTTCCAAGACAAGACCTCTGCAGAGCCGGGAGCCCAGAGCAATATCCCAAGAGCTGGTGAGCAATTTTCTACATGCAGAACGAGACACAATCCAAAGGCATGACATCAAGGGATGTTTCTGTAAGACGTTTATACAGCTTGCTGTGACACCAGCCTTTAGAGATCAGGTTGGGCCCTGCAGCCTCGAAACCCCCTCACTTTCACCCAGCTAAGCTCTGCTGGGTTGCAAGGGGATGCTAAGCTGCTCCTGTGCTCTAAGTACTTGTGTTGGCTGTGCTGTCGCTCTGCTTTGCCCTTCCACATCGATGCGGAGCGCTCAGGGCAGTGTGCTGCTGGTCACACTGGCCAGCTGTGCAATGCCAACAAGGCTCGGTTACATCCAGGCTGGATTTGAGCCAGTCCTAAAGCAAGGGCTGACACACAGGGTCCTTTGCAATTCCCTTACATCGGGGTGGAGAGGCAGGACCTTTATTCCAGCAGTTCTTGGGGATCGCCCACATGCAGAGGAGGTTGCTCATGCTCCCACAAGAGACAAGGATGCTGAGGGCTCACTGCTGGGGCTGCCTGGCTGCCTGAGACAAATGTGTATGCACAGAAAATAGAGAAACTGAGCTGTGGTTGGATCTGTTTCACAGTGGGTATCTCAGAGCCCATGACAATTAATGGTGGGAAAGAGTTTCTATCGTGCTGTAAGTCACTGGGAAGTCGCCTTTGTTTTCGGAGACAAACCGTTTTGTTTTCAGAGTTGCTGCAGCCTGCTAAAGATCCCCGTGCTCTCGAAGGGAGGCATAAGGAAGCAGGAATATCGTTGCTTTCTGTAATTACTCCATTGTAGCTCTTCAAACCAGTGAGAAATTCATCGTCCCCCAATTCTTGTGTGTAATTTCTGCCTGAAGATGGTTTTTTTTTTAACAGATTCCAGCCCAGGGAATTCCCATTCCAACCAGTTTGGGGCTTCCCACCCAAAACGCCTGCGGCACTCAAGTTATTAGAAGAGTTTGCCTCCTGATAGCATGTGTGTTACTGCAGTCCCTGCCAGAGAAACTCTGTCCATCCAGTGCTCAAAACACACCGCTCATAGCAGAGATAGGAGCTGAGTGAGTTGATCCCCACGCTGGGAGAGACATGAGCAAATGAGAAAAGAAGACCCTTTTCATGTACTGGCCCCCCTCTGCCCATCCCCATTTCCCTTATCCCCAGCAAGGGAAGGGTCTCATGCCAGCCCTGGCAGGTTTGGAGACATCTGGCTGTTTCCAGCTGGTTTGAACCAGGGGGTCCCAAGCTCTGCTCCCCGCAGAGGAGCCATGGTGGCATGTGCAGGGATGCATGAGCCAGATCTGGTCCCCATGGCTGCACCTCTGCAGCGCTGTCCCCCATTGTCTCACCCCATGGTCTCCATGCCAGGAGTGTGGGACTGGGCAGAGCATCTTGTGCAAGAGCCAGAACCGCTCCAGGACCTCTCCAGACAAGAGCATATTTGAAATTCCCAGAAGGTTTTGATGTGGTTGCTCAGCCAAGTTCCTTAAAGAAACTGAATTGTCAGGGCTGTGCTCCATGTTAACGTGGGGTAACGATGGCTTATTCTCCATGTTCCCCATCTCACGGTTTAACTGTGTTACCAAAGACCAGCACGAACAGATATCACTCCTGTGCCCCACAGTGTCCCCAGTGCTCCTAGCCACCACGTCAACCCATCCCTTTGGTGCTGGGTGGGGTGCTGCTGGGTGGACCTTGTCCTCTGTAAGGGGGAGAGCTGCCGGTGCTCTCACGGGGCCTCCGTGAGCTCCTGGGACCCCAGTGCTGTCCTTGAAATGTCAAAGCATGCCCTGAAATTTCTCCTTTCTGGGTGATGGCTTGGTCATTCATTACTTGGACTCCATGAGAATGCTGCTGGAGACTCATCTGTGGGTTACATTGCCTACCTGAGCGGAGAGCTGTTACTGAATACCCAAAATGCTGGATTTTGGCACATCCTACCCCAATGCCCTGCTCTTCCAAGAAGCTGACTGAAGTGGTGCCCTGCTGCAGCCCGTAGTGGTGTGCTATATTCGATGGGGATGCCATGCAATGCACTGGCACTCTCCATCAGCTGCAGTGAATTTGGAGCACCTTGGGTCTCCTTGCCACCAGCAATGCCTGCATGTGTGTCATGGTTTAACCCCAGCTGGCAACTAAGCACCACCCAGCCGCTCGCTCACTCCCCCCCACCCCGCTGGGATGGGGGAGAGAATCAGAAGAGTAAAGGTGAGAAAACTCATGGGTTGAGATAAAGCAGTTTAATAGGTAAAGCAAAAGCCGTGCACGCAAGCAAAGCAAAACAGGGAATTCATTCATTACTTCCCATGGGCAGGCAGGTGTTCAGCCATCTCCAGGAAAGCAGGGCTCCATCACACATAACGGTGACTTGGGAAGACAAATGCCATAACTCTGAATGTGTCCCCCCTTCCTTCTTCTTCCCCCAGCTTTATATGCTGATCGTGACATCATACGGTATGGAATACCGCATTGGTCAGTTGGGGTCAGCTGTCCTGGCTGTGTCCCCTCCCAACTCCTTGTGCACCCCCAGCCTGCTCGCTGGTGGGGTGGGGTGAGAAGCAGAAAAGGCCTTGACTCTGTGCAAGCACTGCTCAGCAATAACTAAAACATCCCTGTGTTATCAACACTGTTTTCAGCAGAAATCCAAAACTTAGCCCCATACCAGCTGCAATGAAGAAATTTAACTCTATCCCAGTCAAAACCAGCACAGTGTGCCACTACAGTGATGTGCACCACATGGTCACCATGTTTTTTTCTCCCATCCTAGGCAACCTCCAGCCTGGTGAGTTGCCACAAGTGTAGGAAATGGATTACCAGCCTGGGAAACCCCAGGCCAAAATTACAGTCACGTGGAGAAAGGATGTTACCTGAACCCTGGGCAGGACCTGGCCTGCTAGGGACATGGTTCGCGAGAGTCTGCAGCCCAGGGAGTCCAGCACCAGCTCCCTGCCCGGTTGTCTGGGCTGCACCTCCAGCAAAGCACAGAAACACCATGAGAAGGAAAGAGGCAGCTGGGTCCATGCTGGGGTTTTAAGGGAGGGGAATGGGGAACAGGAGCAATCTCAGCCCTGCTGAAACCTCTGGCCAAGCTCAGGGGCTTAATCTCAGCCCAGAGCACGGGGAGACGTGAGATTTTGGAGTGATTCCTTTCCTTTGCCTGCTGGGCACCCCATGGTCTTTATGGACAGGGTGAAGCAGTTTCCCAGGACATAGGTATGAGCCTGACACAGCCAGACCAGATCAAACACTCAACTTCACCCCTGACACGGGGTGAGCCCTGGGATGGTGTTTTGGAATAACTCAGGCAATAGCCCAGCATAGCCCCAGAGCGCTTGGGAAATAAATACAGGGAGAATGGAGAGATACTCAGATAGTGCAGTGGTAATGGCCTGATAAGTGTTTTGAACAGATAGAGCTGGTAGAAATTGAGATTGAGAGACAGGAAAACTGCTTAACTGATCATAATCTGCATCAGACAGCTGAACTGGCAAAACTCCCAGCACCCGATGGGGAATCTGAGAGGGGGTGACAACACCCCCTGCCTGGCCGCCGGTCCCAGCGCGGCTCCTGCGTGCCTTGGAAGACCCTCAACACAGCTTTCACTGCAAGCCTGCCCTAACAACTCTCCTCTTGATAATAAAATGAAAGCATGAGAAAAATGGTGCATGTCCTGCTGTCCAGGGAGCGCAGGGAAAGACCATGCCTTGGTGCAGTTTGCAGGCTTTTCAAGTTCTGCTGCCTGATGGCAATGTGGGGAGGAAAGACTCGGGAAGGAGGATGCAGTGGGCCAGCTGAATAAAGCCTGTCTCAGACAAGCTCAAAACTTCCATCCATGGCTTCAGAGACACCATCAAAGGCAACAGCGTGACATAAAATTAACTGAGAAGGCAAAGTCTTGAGCCATGCTTTGACCCTCAGGGGGCTCGTGGAGGCTCTGCAGTCTCTCCAAGAGCCCAGGCATCAGGCAGGAGCCCCACAGAGACCAAGATCCCCCCCAGCAGTGCCCGGCTGGACAGGCTGAGTGGCACAAGGAAGGGTTAATCTGGTGGCAAGTACAGGGAGATTGCTCTGCCAGGGCAATCCAGATGCTGTAGATGGAAGGACATTACTTCAGATCTGGGGTTTTTCCTGCTGTGGGGCCAGGGCGTGGGTTTGTTCCTGGTGCTGTGGGAGTGGGCTGTGCTAGCAGAGGTTCTCTCACTGTCTGTCACTCTTCCATCCACTCTCTGAGACATTTCTCCAAAAGGATTTGCTCCTTGCAGTGAGAAGATGCTTCAACATGGCTTTATCATGCTATAGCAAGTGCCCTGGCAAGTACTCTATCTGGAGGGTCTGCAAACACATGAGAATGACTAATATGGACTACCAGGGCTCAGCAATACATGATGATTTCTATAATATTGAGTATTTCTGCACAGTGGGACATGCCTGGTCTGCCACTTGGTTTGTTACTTATGCCCAGCGAGATTAGGGAGAAAAAACTGGCTTTGGCTCACTACTCATCCTTGGATAAGACTGATTCACTTGCTTACTTACTGCTTTTGTAGAGAGTAAATGGAGGGGGGCAGGAGAGGAGCAAGGAGAGGAGCAGTGAGAATGGGATTCGGGGGGGGGACACACAGGCCTGAGGACCCCCCGCTCCTGGACTGATGGACTGATGACAAGACAGGAGAACTGCAGAAGTAAGGATGAAACTTCTCTTTTTATTCAATCATTTATCCTCCCAAGAGATCCACAGAGCCTGAACAACAGGCACTAGGGCAAAAACATTGGGCAGCCATTCAACTGCATTTTGGGGACCCTCAGAGTGGTGGAGGGGGGGGTCCATGCACACAGCCCTGATCTGGGGATGCACCAGGAACCGAGGCAAGCTCAGACTCTCTCAGCAAGAGGATTGACCCTTTTTTCCCTGAATTTCACCCACCGAGCAGGCTGCGTCAGGGCTCGTGGGCACGGGCAGGCGCAGGCTGGGCAGCCCTCAGCTCCTTATCAGTCCTCACTGCCCAACAGGGTGTGCAACGCCCATCAGCTGAAGGCCAGTTTTGAATAGCTTTGAAATATTTTACAGAGCATTTCCATCTCCGTGCTTTGTGCCAAAATGTTCCTCCTTCTTCTTCCTTTTTTCCCCCTGAATTTATCAGTGAAAAAAACCTAAATATTATTTTGTTCTGATTTCAGCAAAAAAACAAGAATGCAAAACCCCCACCCTCATGTAACAAAAAGCAATTGGGAACATGTTGTTTGCAAAACTGCAGACGCACTTAGGAATCTCCCCTACTTTAAGGCTGTTGAGAAGGTGTTGGCCGAAGGTGGAGAAGAAAGCAAGCCACGTAACGAAGGCAACCAACTGTGCACCTTTTGTACCAAATCATCAAGGTGTATCTTTAGCAAGAAGAGCGTCATGGCGCATGTTCGGAGCAAACCCAGCCCTGCACGCAGCGCAGCCTCTGCCCACAGACGATACACAGTCAGGAGAGAGGCTCTTTATTTGCAGGGTAATTGTACCAGCTCCGAATATAATGGGTTAAACATTTCTGTGCACCTAAAAGGCAAACCGTGCTCCTGGCGCTCATCCAGCTTCAGCTCCTCCACACAGCTTGCTCTTCTGGTTGAGGATAAAACGTTGCACGTTTCGAAAGCCAAAGTTTCTTTCCAGGGGTGAAATCTGCCTCAAGCCAGCAGCAATGGCCACCCCGAGCACCCACTGAGTCCCTCATGTGAACCCACCAAATCCCCAGGGTCACAAGGCCACAATCCCTATGGGTTTGCTCAGCTGTGCTCATCCTGAGGGATGCTCACGCTGCTGCTCTGTGGCCTGGTGGCAGCAGTAAAGGATTTTGGTGGAGGTGTCCCAGAGGCTGGTGCAGGAGAGGTCGGAGCAGGGAGCCGGCCGCCAGCTGGGAGCCCTGCGCTAGTGGCCTCCCGCCTCCGGCAGCTGGGAAGCGTAGAGAGCTAGTGTGTGATGGAGGAACTGGTACTGCTCGCTCGTCTGGATCATCCCGCCTCTGCAAGGGAAACGCAGGTCCTGCTGACACCTCGCCGAAGCCCACAGCCCTGTCCCTGGCTGCCCGCTCCCAGGGGACAAATACCCCTGCTTCACCCGCCATGCCCAGGTACATCTGAAACAGGTGCCAGAGCTGCCCAAAGAGTATTTGGGCTCAGAACCATTGGCGGGCTGTTCAAAATACAGATTAGCAACTGATTTGGCTCTAATTTTTACCTGTACTTCTCCTTGAAAAGTGGCAAAATCAAGTGTTTCTGAATTTAGTGGCTGACCAGCTGCCAGGTTCAGAGCCCCCCTCCTCTCTCTCATGTCCTCAGGTCCTCAGAGCTACAATATCCGTGACAGCAAAACCAGCCCGGCACTGGGCAGTTTGCTGTCACCACATTTGCATCTTTCAGCAACCCTTCTGGTTTCCATCAAAAATTGTCCCCATGCCCCCTCGCAATGCCCATCCCCACGTCCCTCCCGCATCCCTCCTCCCAGGCTTGGCACCCAGCAGGACCCTCCAAGGAGCAGCCTGCTCTGAGCACCCACCTGTCTATGCGGAGACGGCACACTATTCCCAGGATATCCACCTCCCCCTTGTCCTTCAGCTGCTGGCACCCGATCCTGGTAGCGATAAAGCAGCCTGTCCGGCCGATGCCTGCGCTGCAGGACAGACACAGCTGTGCTGAGCACCGACAACATCCACTGCCTGGACCTTGATCTGTCCAAGCTGGACATACTCCTGGATTGGTTTGCTGCCATGATTTCTTCCTGGAGGGATGCTGGGGTCCCTGTCCCAGCTGCCAGACCAACTTTCTTAGCCAGACACCAAAAGACATGGACTGGTGCCACTCTGCCATGGCAAGGGGGTCCTGCCATGTTGCACGGCCCAGCTGAGGCCGCTCTGGAAGCACAAAATCAGTCTGTGCCCTCATCTCTGTGCAGTGCAGTGGTCTCTGCAGCCCCTTCACCTCCCCTCCCAGCTGTGCTCTAACCCTAGGCACTGAGTGGTTTGCCCTGGGGCAGGCCAGCCTGCACCATCACATGCCGAGTGTGTTGCATAGGGACAACCGGGCGCTCTGCTCCACTGTCCCCAAATTCACTTATCAGTGAGAGAAAATGCACAGAGGCCACCTCCTTCAGGAGGGCTGCCCTGAAAAACAGCTTCACAGGTCATGCTCAGTGGTAGAGGAAGCAGGAGCCTGAGCCGTGGATCTGCCGTGGGTCTGGTGGCTGGGTCCCAACCCTGCAGAGCTCTCCTGCTCCCACCTCGCTGCCCGCAGACCCAGGTGCAAATCAAATTTCTTTACAGGGCAGTATGCACCATGCTAATGCCACCATTCTGATGCCAGGACAGGAGTTGCTGGTTGAACAACTCTGCTATGGGGATGCTGTGCCCTGGGATTTCTGCACCACAGCAGGACCAGCTCATGAGCATTCACATGTGGGATTTTCCCCTCCGGCATTTGCAGACTGTCACCAAGGTGAAGGACACACAGGGGCTCGGGTGAGGGGAAAGCTCTTACCTGCAGTGCACAATGATGGGCCCTGGGCTGGCTGGAGCCTGGAGAGTCTCTTCCACCTTGGACACCAAGTGCAGCAGGGGCTTGGCTGACTCGGGTGTCTGCTGGTCCGGCCAGGAAGGGAAGAGGATGTGTTTGACCTGGCGGCATTCACCTTCAAGCTTTTCCAGCACAGAAGAAAGAGAAATCAGGACGCGGGAGCACAGACTCGCTGGGCTGGGCCAAATGAAGGCATGGAGTCCAGCTCAAGCAGAGGCCGGGCAGTGTGGGCCCATCTCATCTGCTCTCCTCCCAAATCCCATTCTGAGCCTCTGCCAGACACCCAGGAGAGAACACTGGGCCAGGGACACTGGGAAATGTCCCATTGTAGAAGATGGGAACAGATGCAGAGTGTCCCAATACTGTCCCCACAGTGCAGGCAAAGCCAGCAAGATCCTTTTGGCTAGTGTCAGCCCAGGGTGACTACGGAGATCTCGCCCATGGCGCAGAGCCCAATGGCACAGTGCAAACAGCAAAGGGCTAATAGATAAGCTCTCCCTGGCTGACCCCCTCTCCTCTCCCCTCCAGGGCTGGGTCCTACTCCCTCTCAGGCTCCTCGGGCAGGCAGGAGCTCTGCAGACTCCTCCTTTGGCAGGGGGCTCATAAGACCCAGCTCTCTGAGCCGTGAACCTTCTGCTCTCCTGTCACACAGCGTTGCCACCCTGCGAGAGAGCCTGGGGGTGTCGGGGGCACTGCCAGGCACTGCTGGGCTCCCCCTCTGACCCCAGCATGGAGCTCAAACCCACCTGGATGGAGAGATCCCGGATCATGTACTCCACGCACTCGCTCACCCCCTGCACGCAGATGGTGAAGGGGCCGTAGGTGCCCTCCTTCTCTGGCCAGTAGTGGACACATTTCTGAAAGAACAAGGCAGGGTTCATGGCTGTGGAGATGCTCAAGCCACCCACTGGATGTTTGAGCTATGCTTTGCTCAGTGCTCTTAGGAAAGGGCATCACTTGGGGAGGTGTGGGGCAGCGGGGAAGGTGGATGTGGAGTGATACAGAGTGGAAGCTAAGGAAGGGATATATCCCTCTCCCCACATCTGCTCCCCCTGTACCCTTTCCCAAGCCCTGCTGTCAGACCCTGGGGCTGCACGGCTCTCCCCAGAACCACGGGAACTGTGCCTGGGCCAGTCCATGCCCTGCCAGACCCAGGAGGACCCAGCCTGCCCAGTGGAGGGCACAGGGATGCTGCACCAGCCAGGGAGAGAAGTGAGGAAGGACATGGCCAGGAAAGAGGGGGTGAGTTCCCCCAGGCAGGTGCTGCTTGGCGGGGGAGCCAGGGATCCCAGCCAAGACACAGGGCGGCCGCCACGCAGGGTACAGTGCAGTTGGCTCCCATCCCAGCGTGGATCTACCAGCTAAGAGCTCCCAGCCTCGGAGGAGAGCTGCTTGGGGCTGGAGGGACACTGCTGATTGCTGCCTCTGCTCCATCTCCCGGGGGTTGCCCTAATCTCTTTATCCTATTATTCAGCTGGCAAAGCATGCCCAGAGCACGAGAGACCACGTGAGGAGGAAAGGCTTTGCTGGATGGGGCCAAGGCTGTAACCCTGAGGCTCTCCTCTTCCATGTGTGGTCAATCATGGGTACCCTCTGAGAGAAAAGCAGAGAAAGCAAGCAGGTGCTCAGACCCCACATTTGGTCTCACATAACCCTTTACTGTTGTTATCACCCCACCTCACCCTTTGCTCCTGGCTGGGGTTCTGGGCCTGGGCCTGGGGAGGGACAACAGTACCTCTTTGCGCTCCTGGAGCTTGGTTATCATGACGATGAGAGGCGCGTCCTCCTGCCACACCATCTCCCAGAAGTCGGTCACAGTGTTCAGCATGGGTCCCTGCGTGGCAATGTACTCCCGGGGCTGCCCCGCGTAGCCCTGCCAAGCACATGGTTCATCAGTGACACTGGAGGGGACCCTGACATGCAAGGGGAGCCTGTCTCCAGGCCACCCCAGCTCTCGTGGTAGTTGTCTTCCTTTACACGTGAGAGGCTGAGCCACACGGGCTATTTCCTATTAAACCTGTCCTTGAAATGCTTTTATAGACCTGATCAGGAGCTACCAGACATCCCATCCATCCTCCCAGTCCCGCAATCCAGGAGCAAGCCCATGGAGCAAGCCATGTGCACCCAAGCTCCTTGCAAGCATCCCCAGGTTATTGGTGTGACAATAGCCAGTGTGATGGACACCTTGGCAAGGCAGAACTCACGCAGGGAGGGCGCTTCTCACCAGAGGCATTTCCCCAAGGACAGGCAGGAGTCATCAGGCTCCAGTCTGGCTGGGACCTGGGATAGTCCCGGCTGGGTCCCACCAGTGCTGCCTCCCCGCCAGGCTTAGGAGGGGACGTGGCAGTGGCCAGCAGCGGGAAGGCTGGACCTGGGGACAACTGCAGGGGTGGTTGGCACAGGCCCCTACCCTGCCTCTGCCCCAGGCTCTGTTTCACAGCTCCAAGCATCCTCTGCCTCCGTGGTCACTTCCTCCCCCAGTATAAAATTGCCAAAGAAATAGAAAAACTTGGAGGTGCTCTGAGTCCTGCTCAGCTCCTGCTTCCCGCCATGGCCTCATGGGCAGAGCTGCTGGCCCAGCAGAGGGGAGAGTRTGCAGCGGCAGCAGGCAGGAGCTGGAGGGCAGGCACAGGCAGAGGTGTGGGAAGGTAACGGGGTCAGTAATGTGTTACTCCAGCTCCCAGCWGAAGATGCAATTTGGCAATATAGCAAGGAGTCAGGGACCCAGCTGAGGACGCCCTGGAGATGCTGAGGGAGGCACCCACAGCACGCACAGCTTTTGGAAAAGCAAGTACACAGCACTCCGGACAGAGCTTTATGTTTTTGTCAAAGACATCTCAGTTAAAAATGCACCTAAACCCCTGTGATTTAATCCAGGTCTTTCCAGCAATCCTGTTAACAGTTTGGTCCCACAAGAAGTTGCACTGGCCCAGCCAAGGGGCACGAACATTTTCAGGAACATTTTGTATAGCCCTTTTCTCATGCCTCAAGATTATTTCTTCTTCCTAGGAAACGTGATTTTCCATTCAGAAGGAGACTTGCACTAAGACCTGGAGGTGTCAACACTGGGAATTTCTCCCCACCTGCTCCTCATGCTCAAAAACATTTCACGGCATACGGTCAGCAGGAAGAACATTCAATCCCAGGTGGCAGCTGATGTGATCAAATACCTGCAGAGCTCTTCCAGACTTGCTGTGCCTCCCAAGCATGCCAGAAGCAGGCTGGGTTGCTAATTTGCTGATGTGCCCACAAATTCCTGCACCGTGACACCCTTGGAGAGGTAAGCAGAAGGGAGGGGTCAGAAAATACCAGCTCCACACATGGATGTGTGGGCACTTGTGTGCTCATGTGTGTGCACATATATGTGCACGTGGGCGAGATAGGGATGGGCAGCGTTTGTGCATTTTTGTTAGCCCTTGTGAGATGGAGAGGATGCCATGTGCTCACGTACACCCTGATGCACGGGGACAGGGTGATGGTGTCACCCGATGTGAAGCTGCATGCTGCCAGGCTGCTTCAGGAAGACTGCTCTAAAAGTAGTCCTCTGCTGCCCATGTTGAAACCTTCATTTGGACCAGCAAGTCTCCCAACAGTTTTAGGCATGGTGCTCCTGTGTGCAAAATCAGACTTTGACCCTCACCGCAGGATGCTGGCTGCTCACACCGCTGCTGCCTCGTTGGATCACACCCATGAGCACCATCAGAAAAGAAATGCTACTAAATGTCCTCCAGCTCCAACCTGCACCCTCAGACCATCTTCCAGGGGTCTATCCATCATACCAGAGGGCACTTTTGTGGGCTACTTTTCTGAGTCCCACATTCCCACACTCTTCTTGCAGCCATGCACCCAGAGTGGCTGTGGACCCACCTCTGCTTCCCAGTACTCCTGGCCTGTTCAAGGGGAAGGATGCTGAAATGAGACAAATTGCTCAGAAGGAAGCCTACAAACGAGGCAAAGCTGGTACCTGGCTGACACAAAAGCCTGTTTTAGGGTGACGTGGTTCAGCACAACAAGTGAGACTGCAGCCTGGAAGGGGTCATTTGCACAGGAGGATGATTATCATAAATCAGGCTGCCTGAAGTAACACCCTTGGGTCTGGGGATTTCTCAGTCTCTGGAAAGAGACCCCATCGGGTGTCAAAGATAAGCCATGTCCTTCCCTTCATTAGCTTTCTTCTTGGGGAATTGCAACAAACCCCCTGAGCGGAGAGGAAATTCCTGGTTGTATAAGGGTTGAACATCACTGGGCTGTGATGCTCTGTTGACATGGCTTGCCTCCTGTGGCCTTACCAGACAACAGACTAGTGCATGAGGAAGAGATGGAGAAGCCACTGCGAGGGAGCCCATACGGGTGCTCAACCCACCCAAGCAGTGGGAGCTGAGAGCAGCCACCTTGTGAGGCTTTCCCACCAAAAGGGACAGTGTGTCTGCCCTGCGCGGATGGAGCCACATGTCTCCAGCTCAGAAAGGGATGGCAAGTTCAGACTCCCTCCCAGGGCAGCCACAGGACAGTGGGTGACAGTCAGTGCCCCAGCATGCGGGTCCCAGCGTGGCACC
This sequence comes from Oceanodroma leucorhoa, assembly GCA_030449065.1. Lineage (NCBI taxonomy): Eukaryota > Metazoa > Chordata > Aves > Procellariiformes > Oceanodroma > Oceanodroma leucorhoa. The sequence continues at coordinate 200,906 of JASVER010000166.1, forward strand.
TGCAGCACCGAGGAGTTTGCAGCCCGATGCCCTGTGAGCCATGGGCTCAGGACCTGGGAGACCACCCACTCTCCAACCAGGCAGGACACTCACCGTGATGTAGTTGGCATTTATATAGCTGTCTTCCTCCTGGTTCCCTGCCCTCCTGAGACAGACCCGGCTCTCAGGATCTGAAAGAGATGGCAGGCATGGGTAATCCCCAGGGACAGTTTCAGAGCCTGACCCTGCCCATCCTCCCTGCCTCAGCTCCAGAGGCAGTCCTCCCAGCCATGCTCCCTCCCTCAGGCCCCTTCTTGTCCCACTTCACCCTCACAACCATGGCAGGGTACAGGCAGCCATGCCCAAACCTGCATGTACCACAGTGAGCGTCTGAGGTAACTCACTCCCCAGGCAATACCCCCCCAGGGCCCTCCCACAGTGCCTGACTAGAGCCCAAACGAGTCATCCTATAATGTTCTCAGCCTTTATACCCCCAGCGACGTGTCCTTGGGACATGTAAGGCCCCCACGGTGGCAGGGAGCAAGCCAGGCTGGGTTGTCATGCACTGCACACCCTGGGAATACACCCCAAGGAGTAGCTCCCCACATACCCCCCACATACCACCCCATAACAGAGTGTACACCCCCTGCCACACAGCACCCAGCTCCTGCAACATGGGAAGCAGGAACAAGCACAGGAGGAACACCAAGAGCACCCAGGAGTGCCCACCCTGGTGCCAGGGCTGCTCTGAGTCACCCCTCTGCCATGCACAAACACCCAGGCACACACACGCGCGTGTGCACACACCCCCCTCCCTGCACATGGCACCTGGGCAAATGTGAGGCAAAGGTATATGCAGTGCCACATACTGGGGAGGATGGTTTTGTATCTGTCCTTGGAGGCACGTCCAGGGATCTCCAGCTCCTCTGGACTGACAAAGTTGGGTGGGATTTTCTGCAGGAGAGAACAACTATGAGGAAAACTCTGTTGCTCTGGCTTGTGTCCCCTCGTCGTGGTAGAGCTGGTCCCCCAGGTAATGAGAGGCTGACCCAGGGACCTAGCAGCATCACCAGAGATGTCAGCTCCTGGGATGAGCCCTTAGTCCAGATGTGGTGGGACACCTTCCAGAGAGGCCATCTTGGGAGAAGAGCTTGGCACAGGATGGCAACAAGCTTTCCAGGGTCACAAGGGGGACTTGTGTGCACCAGGGAGCGGGCAGCCAGGGGATACCCAGGGCACCCCTCACCCCTGTTTGCCCTCATTGCCTTCCCTGCCACCAGTGCTGTGAGGCACAGCTGGGCTCAGAGCCTCCCTCAGAGATGCCCACCCCTGCCAGTCCCCCCCACTGCCACCCCTCGTATGAGGAGGGAGAGGGGAGGGGAGCGCTGTACCGAAAACTCCTCCTGGAGCTGTGTCAGGCTCTGGGCGCGTTGCTGGAGCTCCTCTCTCCTCAGCACATGGCTGGATGTCCTCAAGAACTTCAGTGTGATGTCCCGCGGCGTGCAGATGGGCTGGATGGGTTCCACGCTCCCCAGCGAGCTCATGTCCAGCATCAGCGACACATTGGAGCCCCTCCTGCGAGGCAAAGGGGTCCCTGGCTGGTCCTCTGCTGCCCCGGGACAGGAGGGCAGCCCATCCCGCCATATCACCAGTTAAAACCACCCCACACCAAACAAAAGTCAGGCAGAGAATAACAGAGGATGAAGAAAGGGGCCAGGCAGAGACCCCAGAAGTCAGCGGGGGTTGAGGAACAAGGAACTAGCTGGTCATTTCACCTTTTTCCTGGAAAGCCCTCAAAGCACAGTGTCTAGATTTGGCCCAGGCTGGGCTGGGTCAGGGCTGTCACCACGCTCAGACCTGGCATCTGCACAGGTCGGCAGGCAGCAGGCTGGCGGGGCTGGACTGGGAAGAAGGAAGTTTGGGGGAGCCCAAGCCCTGGAGATGAGCAGTGCCGTGGATACCTGCCATCTGGGCTGAGACGGGCAGTGCAGGGTTCGGGCTGCAGGCACCGTCCAGCCACACTCACCTCTCCTGAAGACGCACGTGCTTCTTGGCAGATGGACTGGGCTTGTCCGTCTTGTCCATGTCTGCCCCGGCTGCCCAGGCTGTCAGGCTGCCGTTATGAACTCTGGAGCACACCAAGCAGGCTTGTACCATGCTGCGGCAGCCACAAAGTTCTTGTCCTGAAGCACAGGGAGTGGACACAGGGGGCCTTCAGCTCCCGGGGAATCAAGGAGCCATCAGAGGATAAGCAGCTGGAAAAGAAAAGGCAGAAGTGAGAGACACCAATGAGGCTGAGTGGACCCCCTGATGGATGGTCGCTAAGCAAGAGACAGGTTTTGGGTCCTCAGCTGCCCTGGAACCAGGGCCCCCAGGCCCTGCATCCAGGCAGGTGGCATAGGGAGAGCTCCCAGCATGTTCACCCTCCGGGATGCCCACAGCACTGCAGCCCACACAGGCACCCACTGGTGACCCCGGGCATGGCACCGATGGCCGTCTGCTTGCACCGAGCGGAGGACACCCACGCCCTGTGTTGGCGGAGCGTGGTCTAGTTTTGGGGGAGCCCAAGATGCTCTCCACCTCCATGGGAAGCACACGCTGCTGTGTGTTTCCAGCCCTTCCCCGGCATGCTTGCTTTGGCCTGGGGACATGATGGGGAGGAGGGATAGCTGGGACCCACATGAGCACAGCAGCATTTGGCAGGTGAGACGGGGTGGGCTGTAGGCACCACAAGGAGCCTTGCGAGCTCCTGCTGTTGGGAGACACAGGGCCAGGCACCCTCAACAGCCTTGCAGCTCTGGCAAAGGAGACCCTAGGACCGCCTCCTCCATCCCAGAGGTCTCAGCAACCGTCAAGAGGAAACTGCTTTATCTGGGTGGTTGAGCAAGAGGTGATGGGGTAGCCCAGCTGGAGGAGGATGCCAGGGCTCCATCGCCACCAGCCCTGGGACAGCCCCTGGCAGGAATGGGGAGATGCGGGTGATGCTGGTCCACCTCTGGGCAGAGCTCCTCACGGTGCAGGCATCACCCTGGGGTTGTGAGGCTCCTTCTCATTCCCAGCTCCTTTCATGAGGAGGAGATGGACCCAAAGGGACAGGGAATGCTGCAGAACTGGAGCTCTCGGTGGGCAGAGTGGGATCCCAGGTACCTCATCAGCTCAGGGAGGTCCTGCAGAGAACCAGGTCCACACTGTGGCCATGCTGTTTGGGAACGCGGCTGGGGCAGGAGCTGTTCCCCATGACTCCCTGCTGCCTGGTGGCATTTCTGGGGTGGCAATGCCTCTGCTGCCACGCGCACCATCCCCGTGCCCCACGCAGGGCACCCTGGGGGGCCTGTCCCCCAGCAAGGTAGGGCAAGAGCGGCTGCTCCCAAGGAGCCGCAGTACCAGGGGAGATCCTGGCCAGAGACAGCAGCAGGCTCCAACCCCAGCAGCCATCCCTCGCACACCGGCCAGGAAACACCTGGGAGATGCCCCAGCCAAGAGGGAGGGCCCTGGGAAGAGCCCCAGCTGCCGGCACCTGCAGGGAGAGTGTCCCCATCACCCTGCCCAGCATCCCAGCCCTGCCCGGGGCTGCCCGGCAGCGAGCACATGCCCACCGCCCATGGGCGCCAGGGCCCCGCACTGCCTGGCGGGGGTCCCCTCTCCAGTGGGTGGCATGGGCGGGCTGGGGGGCTGCCTACCTGCTGCCCCGCGGCGTGGGCTCCTTCGGTCCCGGCACAGGCCCGCAGGCGCCGCGCGTGTAGGTCTAACACCACGGTTTGAAAGTGTTCAGGAAGCTGCTTATCAAAGGAGCTGCTGCCTCTGCCGCTTCCTCTCCCTCCTTCTCCCCCACCCTGCCTGCCGCCCACACACATACCGGCCACATCGCCGCAGCTCGGCTCCGCCGGGCCGCCTGCAGCCCCAGCCCCACTCCCTGCCAGCGAACCTCCGTCCTGCGCCTGCGGGCACAGCCCTGCCTCCCCCAAAATTCTGGGCTGCCTCCACAGGCATCTCCAGCAGGGCCAATGGGGTGTGCTTGGTGCTGTCTGCAACAGGCCATGGCCAGTGCCGGTGCCAGCCCACGGGGCATGGAGCGACGGGCGAGACCTGGCCACAGGACTGGGACCGCCGGCAGCAGGGTCGAGGTGGGATGCTTCACGCGGTGCAGTGTTGCTGCTCTGGGGACGCCAGACCCCACCTGCCCCATAGAGAGCCAGGATGAGTCCTCCCGTCCCTGCCACCTGAGTCCTCCCGTCCCTGCCACCCTTGCCCGGGCTGTGCAGCAGTCATTCCCCATCCTGCTGTGGGGCGAGACAGGGCTCAGACCTCCCACCCTCCATGCCTGGCCGTGCACAGTGTGGTCCTCCTGCCATCCCTGGGCACCTCAAGGGAAGACACATGGGCTTCCCCTCCCCAGCAGGGCAGGGCAGGGGGTGTATTATGGGAGGAAGGTCCCTGGAGGATCTGGCTCAGGTAGGACAGGTCTGCCCTTGGGGCACTGTACATCCTTCCTGCCGATGCCTGCTGCCGCAGCCCTGCCGCTCTTCCTGTTTGTTATTGCCCAGGCTCAGCACAGAGACACTGCACGCTTCCTTCCTCTTCTGCCCCCAACCCGCTGCGCTGCAGCGGCTCCCACTGTGTCCCCGCCAGCCACCACGGACATCACATCCCAAACACCTTCTGCGCCCAGCCGCTCTGCTGGCACCTCCTTGCTGCCCCGGGGAGCCCCCCGCCCTGGGCCACCTCCAGCCCAGCTCATTGCAGTGACCGGGCCGCCCCTGGGATGTGCGGTGCAGGCACTGCTGGTCACTATGCTGGAGAGGTGCATGTCTGTGCATACCTGTGCGTCTTACGACCAGATCCCAGGGTGTCAGCAGCCTCTGCAGACCTGGACTGGACTTTACATCAGGCCTGAGGATGGACTGAGGAATTGCTCCTTGTCCTATGTGGGATGAAAGAACTTGGCTGTAGGGGCCTAGAGACAGCCCCACCACAGACAAACAAGCCCCAGCACTGCCCTTCCCTCCCATGCTCCATCTTCTGACTGAGAAGTCTTCCTAAGATGACCAGCAGTGCAGTACTTAACAAGATGGCCACATAAACTTGCTCTCAGTAGGGACCAGAGTAAACAAAGAGGGTTCTTTCCTGAAGTATCAGCCTGTCAGACAATGCAGAAGCTTCCTTCCTCAGCAAGGCTGAGGCTGGGACTGTATCTGTCCTCTTAGTGTAGTGGGCACCCCTCCCATCTGGGTGACTTTGAGCTCAAGGGGTCCCTGAGGATGCAGCCAAGATGCAGACCCCTGGGGCCGCCCTTCCTGCCTTTTGCTGGCCCAGCCCTGCACAGACCTGCTGCTTCCTCACCGCCCTGTTCCTCTGGCACTGGGACAAGCAAGGGACAAGCTCAGCATGGCATCGGGGCAGATACCACAGAGCCACCAGTGTACGCAAGTCATTGGGCATGTGTCGGTGACATCCATTGCACCCACACTCACCCCCAACCTGCCCAACTGCCAGGTGCCTGGGATGGGGAGGACGGAGATGGCTGGACCCCTGCAGAATTTGTAGGGCCCAGGGAACATCCACAAAACTTAGCAGCATCCAAAGGTGCAGAGAAACGGGACTCCGATCCCCAGAGCTGGGATGTCCAGAGGCCCTCACTGTACCCGAGAGGCACCACAGGCACGTCCTGCTCCTCTGCACAGAGCATAGCGAGCAGGAGACCAGAGGGCAGCACCAGCCTTTGGGAGCTGGATTTTGGCCCTTTTTCCCCAAAGGGAATGGGAACCTTTCACCAAAACATGGCTTTATCCAAGAAAGAAGGTCAAGCTGCAAAAGTGGTGTGGAAGAAACTTTTATGGAGGCCAAGAGCTCCCTGTGTGCTGTCAATTTTAGTGATCTGTGGCCCAGTGTGATTTAAGAGATTTGATTTCAAATCCTTGATTTCAAAGGATTTGGGATCCCCCCTCAGCAGTCAGACCCTTCCTTCTCCTGCCAGGTTCTGCCTCGGTCATGAAATCCTCCTGAAAGCTGCAGCGAAGGATGCAGATGCACTCCCTTTGCAAAATGACCTTGTTTGATTGCCCTGGGGCCTGGGTTACTCCTGTGCTTCAGTGAGACCATGCACAGGGGTAAAAGGAGGAAACAGATACTGTGACACAGTGTATCCTCTGCCTCTGAAGCAACACAACATCAAGGTACTCATGCTCAGGGAAGTACCCCAGAAAACCCTGCAACACTTTCCCTCTGCCACTTACGGACCGCCCCATGCCACTGGCTTGGCTCTACCAGCCACGCGTGTACCTGTGCCGGCTGGGACCAAGAAGAGCACCCAGGACAGAGCCCCTGGGAACAACACATGACCCCCTTTGGCTTTTCCTTATCCAGAAAGCACTGATGGATACTGAAGGGACTGTCCTGGCCATGGAGACTCATCCAGGATGGAGGGAATGTAGGAGGGAAGCAGAGATGTGGTGCAGGGATGTGCCATGGCCCAGGCTCCCAGGGGCAGAAAAATCTGCACTGCTGAGACCTCCTGAACCCTACATGCATCTGATGGTGCACAAATGGACCTCAGGATACTTCCACCTGGCCATCATGGCTCCTGTTCCTCCCCTCTGCTGAAGCACCAGCAGGCTGAGACATGACAATGGAGGTGCATTTTGGGGGGAGACAGAGCATGGGAGGCCACAGCGCAGTGGAGACTCAGAGCAGGAAAGACGAGGTGCTGGTGAAAAATAAGGCATGAGCTGGTGGAGATAGACTGGATGTGAGGGAGACTGGGAGCAGACAGAGCAGGAACACACCACTCATCCCAGGGCACTTTTCAGCTTTCAGTGCCATGTCTGCAGCAACCTTCTCCCCCGCGTCTCGTTGCACCCACCCATGYGGCTGCTGCCCACCTGGGAACAGCACGTGCACCTCCACCTGCCCACCCACAGGAGCACACGGGCGGGATGCACACCCACACGTGCAGAGTGAACGTCCCTGTTTACACACCGGTGTCCACCCATGCAGGCGAAGGGCATGCAAATACCTCACTGGCCTCTGCAGAGCAGTGAAGTCCCAGAGGTGCACACACACAGGTTTTTGTGCACACTGCTTCTGGCCACCTCTGCACCCCAGCTTGGAAGACAATGCTGCCACCCCGCTCCTCCTGAGGGACACAGGCTGGGTCTGCAGAGGGGTGCAATGGTGAGCAAAACGCCAGGAGCTGCTCTGGCCAGCGGTGCAAGGCAAGGGGCCCTGCATCGCTGTTCAGCCATGCTCGTCCTGTGTTGCACCACCAGCTCTGCACCAGATGCAGCAGGCTGCAGAGCATGGGGCAGCTGCCAGGTACTACAAGAAGGGGCTGCTGGGGCCATGGAGGACCTGCAGTAGGGCCTGGCTTCAAGGGAAGAGGGTGTCCAGGCTGGGGGCAGACTCCCACCCAGGGGCGGTTTGCTGTCAGGGCAGGACCAGGACTCCAGGGCAGCCACCTCCATCGCAAGCTGCCACAGGCCAAGAGGAACCGGGCAGTCCCCGGAGGGCAAAGCCCAGAAGCGTATCGGGGGAAGCAGCACTGAAGGAAATGGCTCTGGGGTGAGTCCCATAGGGCCACAGCTGTGCGCCTCGCCATCTTCCCTCCCGCCCTTGGTGGGGTAGGAGGGGTCAGGGCCCAGAACAGGAACGTCCCTTGTCACCAGCACTCCTCTCTGCTCTGACCTTGGTGGCAGTGGGGTGTCAGTTCCTGGATCCCTCAAAGGTGGCTTTCCCCCTCACACTCACACAGCCCATGTGGAGAGCAGGACTGCTGCAAGGAGAACAGCCTCCCTGCTGCTGGATCCCTCCCCTGCCTCACTGCAGAAGCCCCAGCCTTCTCCTGTCCCCAGAGGCATCCCACCCTCACAGCATCCCTGATGCCCAACATGGCAAGCAGGGTGGGTGAGTGTGGCATCTGTGTTTTGGGAGGTGATGATGATGTCCAGAGTGGTGCTGGGACAGCAGAGGACTGGTGATGGACGGGCACATGCAGAGGGAAGGGTCCAAGCTGTTATCACATCAGCCATCCACTCTGGCCCGATGTGAGGTGCCCAGAATGTGCCAGGCATGGGATCCCTTGTGTCCACTGTCTGTGGACACCTGCGCATTAGGGTCATGAGTTGGGACATAGGGGCTGGAGAGTTTTGTGGCAGAGCCTCAGGGGTTTTCAAGGGGCTGTATGGCGGTGGCTTTATTTTCAGCAAGCCCAGCAGGACATGGTGACCCTACAGAGCTGGTGCTTCAGGGAGGCAGATCTGTATTTATCCCTGACTTGTACTTGCGGGTTGTTCACCTGCATTTTACAACTCCACTTCCATGGGGCCACCTTGCACCCTGAGCATCCTCTGGCCATATCCTCATAGTCAGCTCCCTTCAAGCAAAGAGCAGCTCCCAGCTTCAGACTGGGAGTTGTTCTCCCCACTGAAGCCCAGACAGTCCTTACTTTCATTTCTGCCCTCCGGCCTCTCAAGTACAAGCCTGCTTTCCCAGCCGCCCTGCCCTGATCCACACACCCCAGCATCTCTCCTCACCCTCCCCAAACAGCAGTGTAGCCCCAAAGTCACCTGAGCCCAGGCAGGCACTGAACTAGCACCCAAAACCCAGATGGTGCCCCGCGGTCTCACTCCCCCGGGATTGCCTACCGCACCACGGCCTCGTTTCGCTGGGCCTCCGTCACCTTTGGGTCCAGCACTCAGACAGGGCTGGTCTTGCTCCTGCTGACACGACTGGGAGCTCAGGACATCCTGCAGGGGTTTGGAAATTAGCCCACCTCCTTTGCTGCCTAAACATCGTTCATGGGCTTGAAGGTGAAGCAGCTGCCTCGGGATTCAGCAGACTCTGTTAAAACCAGCCGATCAGCTCCCGGCAGATGTGAAAAGGACTATGCAATTAACCTGAGCATCCTGCAGAGCCGGCCGTGGGGGATGCGAACAGCCCAGTTACAGCACAGCATCGGGGGGGGGGCTCCGTGTCACGTGTCCGCTGGCCTGGGGACAGTCAGGACCCAGGAGCTGAGCGAAGCACCTCTGCAGATTGCTTCTCCCAGAGAACAGCGTCTCGCTACTCCAGCTTCTTCCGCGTGAGTGCATTCCCAAGGACAGTCCCGGCACTCTGTGCTGCGGCGTGCAAACATCCGCCACGCACAGCCCATGTCAGCGGGGCTGCGGGGAGCACAGAGCCCGCAGAGGAGCGCTGCACATGAGCCTGGACCCCTGGGCATCCCGCTGGGATGGAGCTGATCCTGAGGATGGAGAGCCGGAGGGAGCAAATGTGTGACCTTCCTCCCCGTTGCCAGTGACGGTCTGTGCAGAGTTTGCTCCTGTCACTGCCCGGCTCTGGTTGGAAGCAATTAAGCAATTGCTGTTTCATTGTTTCAAGGCATCCACCCTGATCTTGCTAGCCCCTGCACTCCTGCCCCTCTCCTCAAGGAGAACCAAGAAGGATGGAAAATCACCTGAATTTCTTGCTTAACTGTTTTTTTTTTTTTTTTCTTTGAATGACTGCTGAGCAGAACCACTTTTGGTTTCTGGAGTTAGATATTCTCCCATATCTACTGCAAACAAGCTGAGCTTTCCTCCAACTTTGCAAACAGAAAGACAGAGGCAAAGCAGGTGAACCACCAGCCCCATCTGTGTGGGGCTAGCAACAATGCAGGGTTGGTGATGCTGTGGGTTAAAGAGGGGTGCATGGGCACAGGAACAGCCCCCCTGGGAAAGGTGTTCTTCTAGCATGAAGGTGCTTTATATCAGCATGGTTTATTCCTCTCCCCATGTGGAAACAAGGTCTCCCCATTCATTTTAGCTTCATGCATGGAGGTTTGCTCCTAAGTCGAGTGGTGAGGGTAGAGGGGATCTAAGCCAGCACATGGGGCCAGATCTCCAAGGTGCTGAGACTTTGACTCTCTATCCAACAAATGCCAGAGGAGAAGCCACAGAGGCACAGCAAGAGCCATGGGGCTACTTGGTCACCCAGGACACTGCTGCACTGAGAGAGGACACAGCCCCAGCACCGGTGGCAGCATCTGGCTCATCCACATGTCGCTTGGGCTTGTCCTGCACTTCCCTGGCTGCCTCTGAGAGCGCTGTGCTTTGGAAAGGCTGCCTGGAAACCTTTGTGTGCCTCAGTTTCCCCTGGGGACCTAGCTGTCCGCCTCGCAGGGGAAGCCTGGTGGGGTCAGCAAACAGTGGCTTGCCCCAGGCCGAGACACACATGTGTCTTCTCAGGAGGCTCTAGACCACAGTGCCTTCTTGCAAAGCACTGTGCGGGCAGGAAGAAGGCTCCCAGGAACAAGAAATTACTCTCCAGCCCCAGAGCATACAGGACAAAGCAGGTCCCTATGAAAAAGGCACAAAAAGGCCTGAAAATCCTGAAGACCCATCATGTCGTTCATATCCTGGGTCCCTTGGCACGCTGCACCCTATAGCAGCAGGGACCTTGGCGCCCAGCAAGGCTGAGCCTTGCTGCCTGCCCCAGCAAAGCTCGGTTGGGTTTGCTTTGCACAGCCCTGCTGTCTCCAGCCCTGGAGCTGTTTTCTCGTGGGGGCACTGAACACAGTGACCTCTCGCCGGGTGCAGGGGCCGTTATCAATAACAGGAAACGAACTTGTCAGGAGGGGCAGGAGGGAGAGAGAGACCCAGAAAGAAAGGAAGCGGTTAGAAAGTAGTCACTTCCATTTTTGCTGCGAGAGAGCCTGCGCCCACACGCTGCTGGGCTGAGGGGAAGCGGTGCTGGCTTTCTGCAGGCTTATCTGGTCTGGGATCGGCAGTGAGTTTTTCATGAAGAACGCACAGATCCTCTTCTAGCCCCTGATAACAGCTAGAAAAAAGATAGTAAACCAGGGTTCGTTAAAAATAGCCTGCTCTCAGCCAACGTCCGGTGCAGAAATAGGTGCAGCGAGTCAAACACATGCTGAGTTTGTCACTCCACAGGGGCTAAGTTTCTTAACCTTGCTAAAAACAGCCCATGCATGTGATGCTGGCTGTACCATCTGGCCCCAGCACAGGATGGACCTGTGGATGCAGCTACCTGGGGCCAAAGGGCCTTGCTGCTGTATGGCGCAGGCCAGGGAGGATGTGCCAGCAGCTTCTGCGTAGAGTCTTGGAGGTGGGGATGAGCTGGGGTTGTCTGAAAGACCAGTGGTACAGGGTGAAGCCAGCCCAAGAGGTTGACTCCTCCAGTTCCCAGCTGCTGGCTTGTGGCTGCTGCTGATGGACAGGAGGCATCTTTTCTCCATGCAGATACTTGCATAACTCACCCCGGTGGCCTCTTCCTCTTTTCTTGGGCAAACTGTAGAGCTGAGGCCTGTCGGATCTTTTAACGAAAGCCATGATTTCCAGAGCTTTCCGTGCTGCTTTCCTGCACTCTATTAAAGTATCTTTTTAAGGTGGGAGACCCCACAGAAAAGTTTTGCTACCCCCTGCAAATGTGAATCCAGTGGCGTATCTCTATTACACAGCACTCTGCAAGATCCCCCTTGAGCACAGAGAGATCCAGCCTCCTCACCCTGAATCCCACTGAGGCAATTCTGTCTTAGCACAGCAGGGCATGTCCTACAGACGACCTGCACCCGGGCAGCCAGGATCATGTGAGATACGTTGCATGTGCAAATGAGACAAATTCTCTAAATTCAAGTCCTTGATCCTGGAGTTTGGCACTAGGCTGCCAGCACCCATGCCTGGCTTGATGGTGCACTAAAATCGCGTTGATCTGGTGCACTAAAACGCGTTGATCTGCTCCCAAAGGAAGGTTCTTGAGTTGTGGTGCATCTTGCAGGAACCAGAGCCCCGTGACAGCCACGGCAGGTCCCATCTCTCCAGCCGGAGGAGAGACTCACCATAGATGTGCCGAGGCAGCCAGAGGGCAGCAATGCAGAGACGACGGGGATCGACACAGTGCGGCTCCTCCAGCACGCAGCCAGCCGCCCGCCGAGGCAGGGCCATGCGTGCATGCGAGTATGTGGGCCTGTCTGCTCTTGAAAGCTGTTTTGGATAGTGTTTTCTGGCCTCAGAAAATCAGGAAGCTGCCACGTTGGGCCGTGCATTGCTTCTGCTGAGTGATGCCTCCCGAGTCCCCTTGGTCTCGCTGCAGCTGTGCGACCACAGGTCTGAGCCACAGGAGCTCGTAGCACGTGGGGTCTGTTTTATCCTGGCTCCAGGTATCAGAAATATTCCTGTCAGCTCACTGTGGGGAAGCCATGGTGCTGGAAGCCACAAATGCCCCAGATCTGGAGGAAAAGCTAAGAAACTGTAAGCTTTTTAGGTTTTTTTATTTCTGCTGTTGGGGCCGAAGGGGGGTCCCCACATGCTCTGGGGCAGAGGACACCTTTCCTGCCAGCAAGTGTGGGTAGCGGAGGATGGAGCCATGGGGCTTTCAGCACTGGAGGATAAATCAAGGCAGCAACTGGTGGCACCAGAACCGCTGATGCAGCACAGGCATCGGGCTTTTTGCCCATGAAAGCCTCACCTGGCCAGCGCTGGATGAGCTGCAGCAGCAGACAGCAGACCTCTCCATCACCCAGGGCTGCCGAACACCCTTCCCCTGCTCCTGCCTGGCATGGGCACGGGTTCAAGCCATGGGGCTAGCATCAGGGCAGTGTCTGCAGTAACACTGAATAAGGCACTGGGTCTGCCCACGCATGGGAGAGCAGCAGGTCAGGGCTGTGGTGCCTGGTGGGCAGGTCACTGCGCAGTGCTACAGCTTCTGGTGCACCAGCCCATCCTTCTCCCCCCATACCTCACCTCTGGTTTATGGGAGCCATTGCACCCTATTAACAAGGGTTCCTGGACTGTGTGTGCATTTTGGGAAAGGGTGGGCCTCTCTATAATGCAGAGCCTGCATGTGGTGCTGAGGCCCAGGTCTGTGATACCAGGACAGGGCAGGAGGGATCCGTGCTGCTGGAGAGCAGGGGAGAGGATGGGGAAGCACCGGCTGAACACCCACAGGGCTGTGGAGAGGGGTCCAAAGCCAGTGAGCTCTGCTCTCAGCTGGGGCAGGTCACCCCTGCCCTGCCATGCCACCAGCCAGCCTGGCACCATGACACTGCAGCAGATCATGTCCCGCTTAGTGAGCATCACCCCTGCCAGGGGGCATCTCCGCCTCCTCTCACAGCCCCCCAAGCAGCTTTGCCTTCCCTCTTCTGTGGGTCTCCTGAGCCTCTCCCCAGACATGAGAGTCACCAGTGGGAGTCACCAGCAAGGCCACCTCAGCTGGGCTTTGGGGTCACTCTTCTTTGGGAAGCTGGAGCCCAGCCAGGGGGACCCTGCAGAGCTCAGATGCAGCATCGTGCAGGCATGTGCTGGGCAGGGGCCCTGCTGCCTGCTCCTGCTGGGGGGGGGATGCTGTGTGTTGGGCTGCATCCTGAGCGCTGGCTGGGTCTGGGCCCACGGGTGCTGGCAGGAGCACCMTGTGTCTGCCTATTTCTTCATTCCTGCAAGGGCCTGGTTTATGTTTCTGTCATGGTCAGGGACGGCTGAGCGTGTAAGGATCCAGGATGGACCCTGAGGAGGTCCAGATGGATCCTGTCTTCCACAAGGAGCCAGGACTGATTCAAGCCGTGACAGTCACCCTGTGTGTCAGCGTCCTCTTTGCCTACCTCTTCTCCGTGGGTCAGACAGTCCCCAGGGACTGACACAGGCTGGCTTTCAGGGCAGACTCTCTGCCAACAGCCTCTTTTTAATAACGCTCAGCAAAGGAGGGGAAAAATGATGTTTGTCAACTGAGAAAATATCTGTGTGTTTCCCCGGAGACCTGGTGGGATGGTCCCACTGCCCMTGCTCCTGGTACTGTCCAGGACAGAGGGGAGGTCAGTGACAGGCAGGGGAAGAAGCGGGAGGAGCTGCGCAGGGGGCTCTGGGCTGGGGCAGAGGAGCAGCAATGTGTGCTGGGTGGGCAACACCACCAGGCAGGGTGACCTTACCTGTGTGCACAGCTGCAGACAGGCTCTGGGGGAGAAAGGATGGACCCATGGCTCGAACAACACCGAAATTGTACAGGGCTCTGCTCAGGACCTGGACACACAGTTGGGATGCAGGGCCTGGCCTGGGAGGAGCAGGGGCGATGGAGATGCAGACATTCACTCCACACTCCTGGAAAATACAACAGTGGTGTGCCACTGGGCGTCCTGCCCTTGTCCCCTGTCTTCAGCAGCATCCCGCATGAACCGCAGCACCGAGCCATTCCTGCTCGCAGCAGAGCCTGTTGGAGCTGCGGAGGTCCCACGCGCCCCGCGCAGGGCTGAGCGTGTTGAGCGGGTGGCCACACGTGATGAGTTTGTCAGGCCATGGAAAGCTGTCCATAAGAAATACACAGCGAGGCTGTGTAAACAAGCGGTGTCCAGCCTGTTTTGACCTAGGTAAGACCATGCGTTCATGGATGCTTTCAGCCCAGAGGGGGAGAGAATAACACTGTCTCCTGCCACAGGTCTCCGTTAAAGGTCGCAGCTGATCCTAGAGCCAATCTTTTGTGACCTCTTTCTCTGCCAGATGTCAAGCAGCAGGAACTTGCCTCCCCGGTGAGGGTCTGCTCTGGGACCCGACTCAGTGCGGACAAGTCCTCTGCCCCAGTGGTGCTGGAAGAGCTGCTTAGAAAACAGGAAACCACTTGACAGGGAAAAAGCAGTGAAATGTTCCCTTATTCTGCAATGTTTGTTGTTTTAAGCTCTCCCAGCCAAGCGGCTCAAGTCGAACAGCAGCCCAGCTGATCCCCCCCAAGCCTTGGGGCAGTCCCTCCCGGAGCCTGCAGCCAGCCCAGCCCAGCTGCACCACCCACGGGAGAAGCAGGACAGCGTGGCTTCGCAGCCCAGATGCCAAACTCGCAGCTAATGACAGCCCAGGGAGGGATGAGGAGGCTCAGAAAAGCTTGGTGCGTCCCCGTTACCAGCCTGACGCCTGCTCTCCCTCCCTCCCCTCCAGCAGCAGAGCACCTCTGCTTCACGGTGCAGATGGTAAACTGAGGCAGGGCGGCTGTGTCCCAGCTCAGAGGTGAAAATACCTTCTGCCAGTGCTTTGGGTAGGGACCAGCTCTCCAAGTCTGGCATCTGGGAAGGTCTCCAAGCCCCACAGACCCTCTATGTCCCCAAACCCTCAAGCCAGAATGTTCAACTCCATGCACACATCATCGGGGACCCCCGCACAGGCAGGGCTGAGCTCCAGGTCACTCTGCAAGACCCCATGAATGGTGCTACCATCCCAAGTCAAGCAGCAGAGGCTGCGGCTGAAGGGACAGACATTTCACAGGGATCTGGAGCAAAACTCTCAGCAGGCAACAGTGCAGGGGGCTGATCTGCATCCCTCTGTGACCACCTCACCCCTGCTCCAGAATTGCAGCACCCGCCTTGTGAGGCCAAGCTTGTGCCAGTAAAGCCTTTAGTAATCGCCAGCCGCAGACCCGCATCCGTGGCCAAGACATGTCCCAAGAAGCAGCTTCCACTGCGATGGATGAGTGCCATCTACGGCAGTGCCCCCGGGAGCAGCCAGGCTGCAGCTGTGCCAGCCCCAAACGTGCATCAGCCTGGGGAGGGTGGTCTCGAGGGGGCCTGCAGCTGAGCTGGAGGGAGTAGAGCCAGGGTGGGGGTCCCCTAGCTGCTCCTGTGAAGAAGCAGAGCTGCCTTCTTTTGGGGATTGGACGCAGAAAGCAGCAGGCGCTGCTAACAGCCAAAGAGACGGGCTCGTGTGGTGTTTGGCTCCGGGTGCTGCGGGAGATGCCAGGGAGAAGCCGAGGAGCTGCAGAAGCACGTGCTACCAAGGGTGCCGCCGTGCTGCAGGGAGGGGAGCACCCCTGGGTGCCACGCCRCAGCGCCCCGGGACCGCCACGGTGCAAGGAGAGCCACAGCAGACATTGATCCCTCTGCTGAAGGACCAGCCCTGCCCTTGCACGCCCCCATCCTGCAACTGTCCCCGTGCCCTGGGACCCTCCAAGGCGTCACAGCTCCGGGGATGCGAGCAAAAAGCCTCGGCTGGCGCAGCCTGCCAGGGTCCAGTGCTTGCAGGGCAAGCTGGTCGGCAGCTCGGTACGGCAGCGGCGTTGGTGTTGCTGCAGGCAGTGGTCTGCTTGCAGTGGACGTGGGAGAGGGAAAGCAGCCAGGCAGCGAGATGGGACAATGCCCTGCCTTCGCCCTGAGCTGCCAGGCAGGCCTCCCGCCCGGGGGCATGGAGGATGGGCAGGCCTTGTGTTTACTCCTCCAAAAAAGAGACCTTCCTCCCGAAAACAAAACCTTTTGTGTGCAAATGCAGACGTCTGGCAGGTTTGTTTTTATACAGGAAACTTTGAACCAGAGGGCCGGGTCTGGTTTCATTTTGAGGTGAGTTTTTCAGTTCATGGCGGTATTTGGAAACTGAGCGGCTTTCCAAATTTGGAGACTGTGTTTTCACATAGCTGCTGAGCCTGGCAGCAGTGTCCAGGGCTTCCTCCCCTCCCTGCCGTGCAGGCAGGCTCGTTTGGACTGAGCCAGCATCACCTTCCCTCTCCCTTTTCTCTGCAGAGAGCTTTGCCCAGCCCGGGGGGATGGGTGGCGGGGAGCTGCTGGCAGGGATGGGTGCCCATGGTGGGGAGGCTGAGCCCCCTGAGTGGCAGCTGAAACACGTGGGACCCTTATGGGACTGGAACGGGTCAGATGCAGAAGACCCCCTCCATGCACTGCACAGCAGATGCGGGAACCTGCTGTTCCCACGTGGGGCTAAGCCGGGCTAATCCTGTCAGCCGCTTGCGAGGACACCGGAAACATGAGCTCCAGGCCTTGTTTTCAGCTGGGACTGCAGAGACAGGAGTCCTCATGCTCACTGCCGTGGCTATTGAACCTCCTCCTGCTGCATCCATCAAGATGGAAGATGGGGTGCTTTGGGACCGGCTCCCATGGTCCCGGCTTTCCTCCACACCCACTGGCAAGACCCCTCTCCTTACCCTCAGGGACCAGTTGGCCACCTGCTCACCAGGATGAGGATAAGTGCCATCCTGGACTAGCTCTTGGGATGCTCTGCGCCTCCTGAGCCAACTCACTGGCTCCTCTCCACCTCCCCCTTGCTGTGGGGCTGAGAAGGTCCGGGATGCTCTCACTCCAGGATGGTGGCTGGTCTGATGGAGCTCAGGGCAGCAAAGCCTTTAGCAATCACAGCCCACAGACACCTTCAGGGCTGGAGCATGGATTTGGGCATCTGCGCTGACTCCATCACAGCCTCAGCGCCCTCCCTGCCTCCCTTTGCAATGGCAGCATGAAGGGATGCTCACCATCTCCAAGGGTCCCATCACAGGGTGCCCCCAGCACCCGGGCTGGCCCTGCAGCGCGTGGTGCAAACTCAGGCGAGGTGCAGGGACACATGAGCCGTGCCCAGCCTGCAGCATGGCACGCGTCTTCCGCCTTCCCCAGGGCACAGAGCCCTGCACTCACAGGGCCACAGGAGACAYCTCCGTCCAGCTGATCCCTCCTCCCTGGCATCCTGCAGCTGAGATGCTAGGCGAGCCCAGGCGGGCCTTCCCCCAGGACCAGCCCAGACTTGAGCGTCAGGGCCATGCACAAGCAGGAGTAAACGGCAAGCGTGAGCGCACCGCGCCAACACCGCGCGCGCCAGGCTCACAGGGACGGGCTGTGGACCACACCAGGGATGTCCACCAGGACAGGTACYGCTCCCACTCTTTGCCCCCCTCTCTTTTCCCAGCTGTGCGGTTGAAGCCGGGATGCATGTGGTAGGGAAAGGAGTGCAGACCCCTCCTGTGYGGTGGGAGCAAACTCCATCCCACGGCCCCGGGGCGGGTGGCTGGGGATGGGCAGCCTCCGTGTATGGCTGTGCCAGAAGCAGAGCCTGGCAATACACGGTTGTGCCTGCGCAGGGGGGATCTCGTGCCTGGGCTCCCCAGACGAGGCACGGGTGGGCACCGGGAGCTGCTTCGTGGCTACTTCTTGGCTCCGTGAGTGTGGTATCCTGGCAGCACCCAGCACCTTTCCTGTCAGCCTGTGCTGGCACTGCATCCCAGGGTGGGAGCAGAGCCCTGTGGAGCTCTGCAGGCTGTTGGCGATGGAGTGGGGGGTTTTGGGGGGGCCATCCAGGTGCTGCCCTAGCACTGCTTGCAGTAGGTGTGGGGCAGGCACTCTCCAGGCTGCTATCAGCCCTCCCCACCTGGTGCCTCTTGCCCTGCCAGGGGAAGGGAACTGAGCCTGCTCAGCCCCAGGGGCGGCACCCACACCCCGGGGGGGCAGAGCAGGTCTGCCCGGCTCTGCCGGCTTTGGGCGTGCTCTGAGTCACCCGCAGCCCTGCTCTTCCCAGGTCTGCAGGCGCCTGGTTCGCACCCACAGGCATCCTGGGCTCTGCTGCCAGGTCTCATCCGTCACCGGCAGCGAGCRGGGGGAGCGCAGAGCATCACCCGAGCACGGGAGTCACTCCTGCACCTCCCGGCCGCCCAGTAGCCTGGCCAGCGCGGCTGTGCCTGCCCTGGGCACAGCTCTGCTCTGCAGAAGGGGTGATGTCCCCCACCTCCTGCCTGCCCTCCCCTCTCTGCAAAATGGGAAAAGCTCCAAGGTTTGAGAGCGCAGGGCAGGAGGCAGGCAGCAGCGCTGGCAGGACTCCACATGGAAATGATTAAACACTTACAAGGGGTTGAAGGAAGAGCATCCCAGTGCTCTGGGGTTTAGGGTTGGAGAACGGTGGCGTGTGAACCTTGCAAAGAGAGAGGTCCCAGCGGCACCTGCATCCTCCGCAGGCTCTGCCCCGGGAACAGCCTGTTCCCCTTGTTCCTCCCTGGCAGCCCCGGGCAGCGCTCAGCACCTCAGAGGTGGCAGAGGGGAGAAATCATGGCCTGGGGCAGTTCACAGCACTGGTGGGCACAAGGAGAGACAGGGACCGGAGGGGCAGGGACTGGAGGGATGTTGCTGCTGGGCTGAGGCAGGACAGGAGCCCCAGAGCTGCTCCCAGCCCAATCCCAGTGGCACCAGTGCCCGATATCAYGACCCCCCTGGGCAACGTGTTGTCGCAGGGTGCCAGGCGGGATGCAAGGGATCCTGCCGAAGGGGGGTTGGCAGAGCTCCCACGGGGACAGCAGGACTGCATGTCCAGACACGGATACAGGCTCCTCCATGCAGTAACAGCATCGCTCATAGTGCTAGGCCATGGCTCTGCCCTCTCTGCGTGGCAGGCTGAGTCCCTCAGGGAGTGGCAGCGTCCTTGCCTGCACGCTGTCCCCTGGCAGCGGTGTGCAGGGACCTTCCCGGACTCTGCCTGTGCCCAGGCTCGGGAGCATTGCCTGCCTGCTGTCACCACACACAGACCCTGTGACACCTGGGATGCTCGAGTGCCGCAGGCACGCACTCTGCTGCCCACCCTGCTCATCCTCACCCCAGGTGGTGCTTCCCAGGGAGGTCCCACACCTTCCCCCAGGTGTGGAGGGCCATGCTCAAGTCTGGGAGATGCCTCAGTGGGCACAAGCCCTGTGCCACCAGCTCCATGCCCAGGGCACCTGGAGTAAAGGCCAGTGCATGGAGTACAAAGGCAACCTGGGGGTGGACTCTGCTCTGGTCTGAGGTTGGCACTGCCCAGGAGGACTGCCTGGAGCCTTTGCCAGACAGGGCCTTTGCCACTGCACTGTGGCTACTGTGCCTCAGCATAAGCAAGACCTGACACCACAATGATGGGCATACTGTCAGAGGTCCCCTTTCCCGTCTCTGCTCCAGACTGGATGATCCCACTGGGGCCCGGGGCAAGGACAATATCCCAGCCTGAGGCTCTGCCCCTTGCAGGAGGCGGTGGCTTGGCTGCACAGATCCCGCGGTGCCACCCCAGCTCTGGCCGGCATAGCTTTCGAGCATTCACGGTTGGCGGGGCCTCCCTCATCCCCCTGCTCCTTGCGGTAGCCTTTGCTGCTTCACGGAAAATGTGATGACTCGGCAGCCCCTGAGTTTCCAGGCCSGGTTCCAGCTGCTGGGTGGAGAAACCTTCTGCAGTTGTTTTTGGGTCTGGCACAGCCAAAGGCTTCGCTATCTGGGGTACCAGAGGGGAGATCTGGCATCCCCAGCTGAGGGCAGGCTCTCTCTCTGTCTTTGCCTGTGGTGTCATGGTGTCACCAGGGTGGCCGCGGGGAGGGCAGCGCTGGCACGTAATGAGCAGCTTCTTCTGTCCAGTATGGGAGGCTGCTGAGCCCTGCGGCGCCAGGGACAGGGCCTGGGTTTGGCTCCCACCACAGCTTTGGGCTGTTTCCACTGCAGGCACAGCCCGAAGTCCCTGAGCTCAGGAAGCACAACCGCCTGGTCCCCAGGTTTAAATCAGTGGGGCTGGTATGGACGTGTCCCCACGGCCAGTGGGGTGCCAGCTCTGCGTGCCCTGTGATGGGCCACCAGGAGCATGCAGAGGCTGGGAAAGCTGCTGGGACACTTCTGGGACCATGCCCAGAGGTCAATCCCAGCCCAGCAGGCAGCAAGGCACGGTGCCGAGGCATCCCCCCAGCGTGTCCTCATGCCGGGCAGGGGGTCACCTCTCCTCCTGGACGGGGAGGTGCTGGGCAGTAGCACAGCATGGCAGCGGGCTCTGGGGGGATGGAGACACCATGCTCTAGGAGTCCCTGCTCTGGTCCCCAGCCCAGAGTCCAGGGAGGGCAGGGCACATCCTTTGGTCCTTGGGCAAGCCAATGCCCGGAGAAACTACCTTGGTGGTGGGGTTGTACCCCCACGGAGGGCTGTGGCAGCAGAAATTGATTTCCAACAAGCTTCTGAGATGCCACATCCCACCTACCTCCCTTGCAATTCCATCCCACTGAGCCAGGGTGGCTGGAGGTGGAGATAACCAGCTTTGTAGGGAGACTGGTGGCAGGAGCATCAGGGCTGCGGGCAGGCAGGTGTAGTGAGTGCGCACGGGCTCAACTTGCTCCCTAGCTGGGCAGGGCAGACTCAGCCCAGCTGGAGTGTCCCAGGACTCCAGAGAGTGGGTTTGTCCTCTTGCTGGTCTGGAGCTGCTCTTTGAAGATAGAGGAGCCCCACCTTGACTCTGTAGCCTGGGATAATCTCCTGTCTGTGCCACTGCAGGGGACACTGCCTCCTGTCACCTGCCTTAGACAGGGGAATGCAAAATCTCTTCCCAGGGCTTTTCTTGATAATCAAGGGTCCCTCCTGCCCCATCCCCCTGGATCACAATTCCCAGCCCACCAAGGCCCTCCATCCTAACCTCCAACCCCTGCTTCATCAGCCAGGGGCTCCTCCAATTCAGCTCTGCAATCACCTGCCACCCTCCAGGGACACCACAGTCCCATCCACCCCCAGCCTCTCCTGCCTGCTCTGCCCCTGCCCCAGCCATCCTGACCCTCCAGGCTGCTCACAGCAGCACAGACCCATGCTCCCCATCCAACGGAGGGTCACCTCTCCTTGTGCCGCTGTGGCAGGGCACGTTGCCTGACAGCCTGCACCACACCACAGATCTGCTGGGGACATCCACCGAAAGCCTCTTTGTAAATGCATTTGGGGACCGGCCAGCTGTAACCTCCCGAATCCCACCCCGGGCCCCTGGGTAAACCTGGCAAGCCCTCGCTGCAGCAGGGAGCTCCAGCCTCCTCCCAGCTGGCTGC
The DNA here is from genome assembly GCA_030449065.1 of Oceanodroma leucorhoa. Lineage (NCBI taxonomy): Eukaryota > Metazoa > Chordata > Aves > Procellariiformes > Oceanodroma > Oceanodroma leucorhoa. Next base: position 222,416 of record JASVER010000166.1, read on the forward strand.
AGCCGCCCAGCTCTGGAAAGGGGCCTTATAAAACAGTCCCCAGCCCACTGGAGACGGCAGCAGCCAGCCCCAAACCTCCCTCCGCCTCGGCTTGTGGAGGGGGACTCCCTCCCTACCCATCTTAGTGGCTGGAGGACATCACCTCCAGTATCCATGAGCACCCGCGCTGTGCTCAGCTCCTGAGGAGGATGGCTAGCCCCCATTCACGCTGACGTCCAGCAGCAGGGATGGGTATCCCCAGCTGTCRCCGGCACGCGTTGATGGGTCATCCCCACCACCTCAGGTGCTGGTGGACCTCAGTCCCAAATGCTTATCAGGGGATCCCTAAGAGCCAGAGMTTTTACCCTGGGCCTCCATCACTCGAGAAGATGCACTGCTTGCATTTTTGACATTCAGCCCTCCCCAGAGCTGCCAGTATTAAGGATTAAAAAGCAGCTTGCCTACACTGGAGCCAAGGCATTGGCTTCTGCTCCCACCCCAATCTTCATGTCCAGGGTGCAGAGGGAGGGCAGGTCTGGGGGTCTCCAGTTGTTGAGCTGTGCCTCTCTGCTAGGGGGACATCTGAGTCATTAACAGAGGAGATGAAGGTGACAAATAAGCCCTCACTGCTGGGCTGACCAGCAGGGCCAGGGCTCCTTTACCCTCAGCCCGCTCCAGGCGGGGGACTGGACCTCAGCAGAGATGTGACTGTGACCACAGACCAGGACTACTGGCACCAGTCCCATTTGGCCAGGACCTGGGGAATTAACTGTCCCCATGCAAAGGGAAGGGGACTCATGTACTCTGTCCCCTTTCCCAGMTGGCTCCATCAGCCTGGGGGCTGTCAGAAGGTTTGGGGGCTGGACCTGGGGTTGGAGATGGGTCCTAGACCGGGGGTCCTTGTGTCCCCCTCTCTTCTCAATTATGTGCAGGGGCTGGGGTTTTCCCATGTCTTTGCCCAGGCACTGGAAGCTGATCTGTCTTTCACAGGTCCCACCTGACAAACCTCTGAGCTTTTGGGGGAGGGAATCTGCTGTTCTGGGGCCAGCTGGGGGATGTGTCCCACCCTGACAGCAGCCCCCGTTGGCGGCCATGCTGGCTACTGGGACAGACTCCCACGGCCACACAGGCTGTGCTGGCTTCCAGGATAGATGCATCACTGAACCTCTTCCAGCACCGTCCCAGATCTCCAGCGCTGATGTGAAGCCAATGGCATCTCCGCTCTGAATCAGAGCTGGCATGCTGCCACGCATTGCACAGACACAGCACAGCACCACACAACGCACGGCCCTGCACACGGCTGGGGGGGCACATTGTGCTCCCCATGGCAGCACTGCGTACAATTCCTACAACCCACAAGTGGACAGGGCACAGCTCGGACCCAGCCAACCCCTCAAATGGGCAAAGCGCCGTCCAGGTATCTTTGCACCCATGGGATGCAGCACACAGGAACCTCTCACAACATGTACACCACCCCCCCCAGCTGCAATCCGCCTGCCCCTGTGCCATGAGCATCACACAGAGGCACACATCTCCCTCCTCACCCAGCATGACCAAACTTCCCATTCCCATTAGCACTCCGTGCAGAAATTCATGCATACAGAGCTAAAGGGTGCACAAACGTGCTGGGCATAGAGACAGCCGCAAGGTGCACAGCACCCTGGATCCACGCTCCTGCTAACGCTCCCTCCAGCATCCAGTCCAGCTGCCGGAGGCTGCGATCCGCCTTCCCTCCTCTTGCTGGGGGCTGGTTTGGGCACTCCCTTCCAGCTCAGAGCCGCCATCTGTCCTGTCCTGTCTCCTCCCCTCTCCTCCCCTATCCGCACCAACTCCCACAACTCTGCAGAACTCCTTCTGATGGCCAGACTGGGTTCCAGCCGTGCAGAGACCCAGCCACAGCGAAAGCCCCCCCTCCAAGCCCCCCGGCAAGCAGCTCTSTGGCCGCAGCACACACTCGCTCACRCAAGGACAGCTGCAGAGTCACCGCAGAGGGACACAGATCCACGGGAACAATAGCAAATGCACACAGCGAGAGGCACACACACACACTGGACTTCTCCCAGCCCGGAGGCGCACTCTGCTCCTGCCCAAGGACAGCTGGCAGGGCTGATGTGCAACGCACTGGCATGCAGCGCACGTCCCCACTGATGTCATCCTGTCACCCGCGCTCAGAAAGCATGTGGGGACACAGCCCCTTGCTGCCATGGGAGAAGGGGCTGGCTGGGGACAGCCACTGCTAAGAAGCTACCCCCCGCCAACTTGTCATCCCTCTAATCTGCAGCCACCCTGGTCCCAATGAGACCACCGCTACTGCCGCTGCTTCTCCTGTGGGTGCCGTGGCTCCTGGGAACCCTGGCAGAGGTAAGCCCTTGTCTCTTCAATCCCCGTTTGTCCATGCAGGCTCTTGGCCCCAAGCTCTCTGGCGGCAAGGGGCTTTGCATAGTCCTACCCCGCTGAGGAATGACGGCATATTTCTGGGCTGCATCTCCAGCCATGCAGCTGCACCAAATTAGCGACGTTTGCAATTACGAGCTGTCTCTTTCCTCCGCTTCCTCCCCCCCCCCCCACCATGCCCTCTCGCCCCAGTGCCTGGGATCGGAGCGTGTTACTGCTGCCATGGCTGCACGGCTCCTCGCCCCAGGAATTGGCTGGCTGCTATTCCCAGGGGTCCAGAGCCCCTTCGCTCCCCTCTGCATACACACTCCCAAAAGCACCGCAGTTGGTGGGGGAGCCAGAAATGAGTCAGCCAGCAGAGCCAAGGGGGAAATAACTAAAGAAAGATGATTGCTCCTCTGTGGCTTGTTGCGGGACAGGGAGTGGGCAGAGATATTTCCTTTAATGTGGAGGGAACTAGCCTCAATCTAAGCAGGGCACACCCTGCTCGCGAGCAGACTGTGGGGAGACTGGTTTCCCGCGAGCATGCTCAGCACCCGCTGCAGTGTGGAGGGTGCTGGATTCTATGGAGCTCTCRGGCCAAGCCCTTGCTTTGCAGCCTGTGGGGGATGGCAGCTGGACTGAGGTCTGGGGTCCCTCCATCCTCCCCCCCCACGAATGTGGGAAGGGGGTGGTACCTGTAGAGGGAATGAGATTGCCAGGGCCTGTCCAGAGCACTCTCCCTCCCCAGATCTTCCCCTTGTGCCCTGGCTGTTTTGGTGGGATGTCTTCCCCTGTGGGCATGGCCCCATGTTATTCTGCAGTCCCAGGACTCATGCAAAAGGCCAGGGCAGCTGCCAAGCTGCATCTGCTGAGTCTGTCTCCCTGCCTTAGATAGGGGGGGGCGATGTGAGCAATGACCACGGCTCTCCTGTGAAGAGGGGTCACAGTCCCCAGAGGGTCGCAGCCCCCAGATGCCATGGCTGGGTGGGACCTGTGCCTGGCCAGCCTGACCCCTGGCCTGGCACAGGGCACCTCTCCCAGGCGTTAGTCTCAGCTCAGACCACCTCACCTTGCCCCTTTCTCACTTGACACCTTCAATCCCTCAGGGCGAGGGATGCAACCGGACAGCACGGGCAGGGTTGGAGGGACAGGATGCACGCAGTGATAGAGGTAAGTCAAAGCAAAGAGGTTGCCAGGCTGTGGAGGGTGGTCTTGGTGCCCAGGAGCTGTGAGACGAGCAGATGTGCTGGGCCATGATTCTTGGGAGTTAAGAGTAGCTTTGTAAATACTCTGCTTTAGACTTACTGCAGGCTGCAGATCATGGCCAGGGAGTGGGAGGGAGTCAGCCCCATCCTCTTCCAGTAACCAGCCTTATGGGGGGCAGCGTGAGAGATGGACAAGGCTCCAAGCTCCCTCCTTCCCATGGAGCATCAAGTGGGCTCAGCATTAGTACAGCCATAGGTGCCCTGCACAGAGCCCCTGCAGTTGGCTGGGCAGGATCGTGCTCCATGGGGCAGCCCCACGGCTGTGCCGAGCTGGCTGGGGAGCAGCACAGCCGCGCTCGCCCTGCAGCCAGCAAGTGCTGCCGTGTGCTTGGAGCCAGCGCGGTGCCCGCACAGCGCGGGCCCGTGCCAGTGAAAACTCTCCCAGACAATCTGCAGGCACCAGTCAGGGYATGGGGTGTACCTGGATGTGGCTGTCTGTGATGTGGTTAGTGGAGCTTATCTTTGGGGATGTGAGCAGTGCTGTGATCATGGGCCTCAGGGCGGGAGGATGCCTCTGACCTGTTTTAGGTATTAGTACATTTATACTGCAGAGGTGAATAAGATGATTGCCAAGTGACGGAGGCAGGCGATGCAGTCTGTTGGATATGCAAGAGAAGCAGACAAACATGGGTGGAGAACTCGTACTTTCATGAGATAAGAAAGAGCCCACGGTGAAAAACCATCCCTGCTTGAACTCCATGCTGGCTGTCTTCAGGAGGAGATTAACCATGCCCTGTGCTCTGCCAGCTGCTGCGACTGGGTCTCTGCTGACAGCAAGGGGAGCCCAGGGCAGCTGGCCCAGGTGTAGACACCTGACCCGTGGACACACAACTACATTCAGATAACCCTTCCCGAGCAGTCTGTTCCTAAAACTGCACTTGAACTGCTCAGGGATGGCACTGAGAAGGCCTGTCCCAGAGGGACTACGTGGTCCTCTTCTGTGTCCATCTGACTTCCCCAATTCCCTTTGCACCCATCTGCTGAGTGAAGCTCTCAGTACGGCAGCAGGCTCCAAACAATGGCATTGCATGAAACAGAAGTGACATGCAGTTCTGAAACTGTCCAGCTTTGTGGGAAGCCACAGACAACACCTGAGCAGTCCCCTGCCCCTGGGGCTCACCCCACACTGCTCCTTTTTTGCTGTGTAAAGGCAGCCCCCGGGCACACCGCTGGGGCAATAGCAGTGCTTGTTTAAAGCTTTCTTTCCATGCCAGATCACATGTAAGCCTGTTACATGTTGCATGTCTTAACTTTTAAGTGCTAATTATTACACAAATGCCTTATTAGCACTAGAGCTGTTCTGGTGTTTCCCAAAGGCTGAAAGCAATAGAGAACTCATGGTTCACAGCAAGGCTGGGGATGAGGAGTGCGTGTCGATCTGCTAGTGGAGGCATGGGAAAGCAGAGATGAGGCCTGCAAGGGTCACGTTGCCAGCTTGGTCCCAACAGACAGGCTCTGTCTGGCTCCTGTTTGTGTAGGTGGTTCCTGAGCAACTCTAAGGGCAGGGTTTCAATAGCAGTTTTGRCCACTGACCCACCAATTAGGCAAAGCCCCATGTGCCACTTCCTTGTCCCCAGATGCTCTCCATCTGGATGCCACAGCACCAGCCCTGCAGCTGCTGCGTGCTGACCTTGCTGCTGCAGCAAGGCCAAGGTAGGGACACACCTCAGTAGGGGGTTGTGCAAATCTGGCCCCACATTTCCTCCATGTACGCAGCGTCCTGCTCTTCCCATGTCATCTCTGCACTGGGCAGGACAGTGGGGAGTCAGTGCCTGGATCCCTCCAAAGCAGCCTTTACCCCCTCCTCTGTCAGAGCCCACACAGAGACTATTGCAGGGAGCATAATGGCCCCACTGCCATATCCAACCTGCTCCCTCACTGGCCATTGTCTTGCTTCTGCAAGGTGGACCCAGGGGCCTTCAACATCTTTTGGGGGGCTCAAACCAACCAAGGTTGTGAGCAACGGATTATACCCAGCCAGGGCAACTTTTCTGCCATAAACCAGGGCTGTCGGGACAAAGCATGTGATGGCCTGAAGCCTTCTGGTCTTTCTCCAACAGAGGAGATGCTCCATGCTTAGGAGCATCTCTTTCACGTGGTGCCTTTGACGCCAGTCCATGGGGGTTTCTGAACTTTCTTGTGTTTTCCAAAAACGGTTCAGAGCCTTTGGGGTCAGGGGGCCTGACTGCAGCGGGGCGGTGTCCATTTTGATGGCCCAGGCCAAAGTGTGCAGTGAGGGTGGGTGGGCTGGGGAGCCTGGCCCTGCAGGCTGGCCGCCCATCAGCACCACAGCTCCCTGTTGAGGGTTTCAGCTTTGCCTCTGCAGGGACCATCCTGAACCTCAGCGTGAGTGACCATGGCCGGTCGGACTCCCTTATTCTGTCCTGGGACGAGCCAGAGGGGGGTGCCGAGGGATATTTGCTCACCCTCTCCTCCCTGGGGTCGGACGCACCGCTGCAGAATGGATCTGCTGGACCCAACATCACCAGCTTCTGGTTCCACGGGCTGACCCCCGGCATGTGCTACAAGATTGAAGTGACAGCCACGCTTKCCTGCATGGAGACCACCAGCCAGACAGTTACAGCACAGACAAGTAAGGGGTTCCCTAGGGACTACAGAGTCAAAGGGTCTGAGTGCTTCTATCAATGATCGTCACACTGCTTTGGAGGGTGCGAAGTACAGGTCTGTGCAGAGTCCTGTGAGTCCATGGGGAGGTTGGGTCTTTCCTCAATTCCACAAAGATTATGGTCCTTCCCTGGTCCCCAGACCACCAGGGGTCATTCCCTCATCCATGTGGAAGGAGGGTCCTGCCCCTGCACCTCGCATGGGCAGGGTTCAGGCTATATCTTCTCCTGGAATAATATAGCTAATGATGGACTAACCTATGATGTGGACTGTGGAGAGCTGACGGGTAGAAAAAGTCATGTCTGGAGGTCTAGAAAGAGCTACAAGTCCATGGTCCATGATTTTGGCACATCTCTGTCAATCACTGGCTCACCCACCAAGCCTTGCTCTACGCCCTTCCTGACTGATGCCAAGGACTAGGGGAACGGGGCAGGGCTGGTGAGCCCACAGCTCAGGTGAGGATGGCAACCCTTGCCTGCATCTCTCCAGGAGATCCTTGGGTAAATCAGTGCAGGTGAAGGTGGAAAACCTAGGAAAGGAGAGTAGAGCTGGAGGGAGGGTGTTGGCCAGCAGAAGGGATGGTGTCAGACAGCAGTGGTGGCTGCAGGGGGCAGGGGCTGGTGTTCACGGGAAAGTACGTGGCAGGACCCACATGGCCAGCCGGAACAGAGGACCTGGCAGCAGGTGAGCTCACAGGTAAGCTCTGATGGCTTCGCCTTTCTCAGTGCACACCTGGTGTGTTGTACCTGACCGAGCCTCCCTGCCCAGTTCAGAGTGACTGTGCAGAGACTGATCCAAAGGGGAATGGTGCAGCCCACACAACTTGTGGGAGACTGGGGGGCTGGCAGGGAGGTGATGGGGCTGTGCTTGGGCGATTGGGTTCTGTGGAGCTGGCTGGCAGGACCTCACCAGGTGAAGGCAGTCCCACTGGCCCTGGAGCCACCTGGCAGGTCAGGCATCACAAGGCAACCAGCCAAGCCCTTTCTGTGCCATGTCTGATGCAGGTCCTTCACCAGTCCGCAACCTGAGCCTGAGCAGCGGTGGGAGCTCTGCCATGCTGCATGCCTCCTGGGCGCACGCCCGCGGGCAGCGAGACGGCTACCACCTTGCCCTCTACCACAGCGACTCCCAGATGCTTGTGAGAAATGTGTCCGTCCTGCCAAACGCCTCCACGTTCCTGTTTGACGGGTTGCTGGCTGGCAGCGAGTATGCCTTGAAGGTCAGCACACTGGCTGGATCCAGCCAGGCAAGCACCAGTATCCACGAATGGACAGGTAGGGAGTGATGGGTGTGCCTGCCCGAGGGGAAGGGGTGGGAGAAAGGGTTTGGCAAGAGGAGTGCAGCACGCATGCTGGCTGGGCTGGAGGAGAGGGGAAGGAGGTCTCCAGGCTCAGGATGGGGAGTTTGTGTAGGATGGGGAACAGCTGGGAGTTTTTCACATCCCCGCTGTGAGCCCAGTGTGCTTGGCCAAGGAGACAACCTCGCACCTCAGTCCTGCCTTGCAGGACCCACAGCTTGGGTTTGTGTGCTCCATGTCCCTGTGGGCAAAGGGCAATTTGGGGATCCTGGCAAAAGGCCTTGGCTGGTGGGAGCTGCAGAAATGTTGCATTACCCGGGTTGCCACCCCCTCTGCCCTGCAGCCTGAAAGAGCGTGACAGTACGGAGGGACCTCAAGAGCCCCTCAGCTTGCCTGGGAGACATGGGAGAGACATCGCTCAGCAGAACCCTGCCAGACCTTCAGCCCCCATGCCAGCATAGAGAGCAGCTGTGGGCGTAGGAGACCCTGGGGAGGGAGAAGTGTCCAGGGAGCCCCAGCCCAGATGCAGAACCTCACTGCCTCCTGCTTTTCCCCTCAGCTCCCTCCATCCCCACCCAGCTGAGGCTCAGCCCGGGCTCCAGCACCAGCCTCATTGCCTCCTGGATGGGTGCTGGGGGGGCTGCCTGGCTGCACCTCGCGCTCCACAACCTCCTCACCCAGACCGTGACCACAACTCTGTCAGCCAGGAGGGGCCTCAYCAGCTACACCTTCCAGCACCTCCACCCTGGCACCCAGTACTGGCTGGGGCTGAGTGCCACGGCAGGGCCCTACACTGTGGGGGGTCCCAATGCCACTGCTTGGACATGTGAGTATGATGGCCAGGGATGGGGGAGGACCTCGGTGGCCCTGGCTTTCTCCCTGCCTCTGGTCCAGCCTCTGAATCCAAAGGTCTTCTGCCAGAGCCCTGTGTGTAGAGAGCAATTCTTCTGCCTGGACCTGGCCAAAGCCACTGTCTCTGGGGCACTGCGATAGTGGGACCAGTGAGTCCCACCACAGTGAATTCCCAATGCTGGCCTGACTGTCCCTGGGATGCACTGGGGTCAGCCTGTGGCCTCTCCCTGAGGAGGAGGATGGAAGGGCAGCAGATCCCACTAGTGTGCGGTGCAGCTGGGTCCGGGCTCTCAGGTGCCTCAGGGCTGTCCAAGGGCAGCAGAGAAAACAGGGAGCAAGAGGATAGAAGTTTAGCTGGTTTGAACTGGAGGTTCCTGGAGGGGAATGGATCTTTGGCCCCCTTTGATTGCTGTCAAGGGTATATTTTGGTAGCACCTGATAACCTCATCTGGTGGATGTCCCTAATGTGCTGGGTGCTGTGCAACACGGCCAAGGAAGCCAGCCTCTGGCAGCTCAAGAAATTGAGGATAGCCCTCCCAGACCCCAGCTAGTTGCACCATTTAACCCAACTTCCTCCACCTTCTGGCCTCAGGCTGACAAGGGCCCAAGAGCAGGTGATTTCCACCACTACAGTACTGGTTTGCTGCCAACACTGTGTCCATAGCACTGTGAAAAGTTCTGGCCCTGGACTTGCTCTTTCAGATATTCCCAGGAAAACCAGAGTGAAAACAGAGAGGGCAAACCTAGCCTCCTGGACAGAGCAAGACTCATGCCAAATGCCAAGAAAGCATTGGCCCTCACTAATGAGGAGCAAAAAATTACGGAGATGCCAAGCTGCAGACTCAGGGCTGATGTGGCCRGTAACTCGTCCTGGCCCTGGGCAGAGACACTGGTCAGGCATATGCTGGAAGGACCTAGGTGCCATCAGGTGACAAGTCTCCAGCTCTTTCCTGCTCCGTCTGCCAGTCCAGGAAGCTGGAGCCTGCTCACTGCTGACTCCGCAGCTGGGATTTTGGAAGACCTCCACACTCCCAGCTGGTTTGTTTCTGCTATGGAGTGAGTCTGACTTGATCCCTGCCRTTGCCAGTCTGCAGCTCTGATCTACCAGACTGAACAAACGTCCCCAGTGCCAGAAGCAYAAGCCAGGGGCGTCCAGCCAGGAGTTCGGTCCAGGCCAGTTCCTGGGAATATGAGCAAGCTCATGATGGGACATGAATGGAGAGGAGGGGGACTTTTAGGAATTTTCCAGCARGGCTGCCAGCTTCGTCTGGGCTCTGCTAGACCAGGAATGATTGTGCTGGGGAACGGAGACAGCATGCTCCAAAAGGATGTCTAAGGCTGGATGTAACCCTGCAGATAAGGAAGCAGGGAACGAGGCTTAGGGGTGTATGGGGTCCAGAGCACCTCATTATCCTGATGCACACAATCCCATTCCATTCTCTTCCAGACCCCCTGAGCCCTGGCAATGTGACCCTGAGCAGCGCAGAGGAGCAGAGCTCCTTGCAGGCTCGCTGGAGCACTCCAGAGGGAGAGAGGGACTTCTACCTGGTGACGTTGCAGGAGGGAGAGGATGGTGCTCCAACGAGGAACATCTCCGTCGGCGGAGACAGTGGTCACATCACCTTCCATGGGCTGAGCCCCGGGAAGCAATACTCTGTCCAGGTGACGGCGGTGGCTGGGCCTTACCGGGCATCAGCCCACAGCACAGCAGCCTGGACACGTAAGCAGAAAGCCCGAGCATGTTCTTTCAAGGCCATTTCTACCACCTGATGGAGGGACTGATGCCCTGTGGGAGGCTGGTGGGATGGGGAGGGGGATTGCGGCAGGGGCAGAGATGGGGCCGTGCAGTGTGGTGGCACCTGGTTTCAAGAGCAGGCTGTGGGTCAGAGCAGCAAAATCTGCTGCGTCACAGTTCCTCGTGAGGGTGGACTCAGAGGTCCTTGGCAGACTCGTGCCAGGTAGTGTCAGGCACGAATCAAGACCAGATCCTACTCAGTAACCTTCGGACTCAGTGTTCAGCAGGCTTCAAGACATTTTCCCCTCCCTCTGCTCACAGCAGCTGGTTTGGTGGGTAGTGAAGCACCACCAGTCCGCCCAGAGCAGCATCCCCCTGTGCCCAGTTCCTCCTGGGCAACTCGTGGACCCATGGTTGGTGCTGTCCCAGAGCTGCCACCCCAGGAAGGAAGGACTGCAGCCTTAAACAGTGTGGGGAGGCACTCACCCAGCCCCTGGCACTGAGACAAATAAAAGACTCTCTCTCCCTGCAATAAAAGACTCTCTCTCCCTGGCTGCCCAAGTTTGGGGGGGGGACCGCTGCAGAGTGTTGTGAGAGCAGTCTGGCTGCCTGATGCACTGCCCCACGCAGTGACCTGCATGATCCCATCCTGCTCCCTTGCAGAGCCGCTAGCACCATCTGGTGTGAGTCTGTCCAGCCAGAGGAGCCCCTACAGCCTACTAGCCAGCTGGGAGGAGGCAATGGGAGAGGGCTATCTGCTGGCCTTCAGCCCCATGGAGCACCCTGTGAAGAACAGCTCACTGCTCAGAGGTGTCACCAACTTCATCTATGATGGCCTTCGCCCTGGGACCCTCTATAGCTTTGAGGTCAGCACCGTGGCTGGCCCCTACACATCCACACCCCGGCGCATCACCAACTGGACATGTGAGTGCCACAGCCCCCACCGCAGCCAGCCCTGGGGTTCCCACTGGGTCCTGCCCTTTCCCAAAATGTGCTTCAGGGCATGTGGTAGCACAGGTCTTCTGTAGCTTCATGCAATAAAAGGGCAAAAGGCTCAGGAGGAAAGCAGAAGTGCTGCTGGATGTGCCTGACCCTGGTCTGTATGCCAATTGCCCAGYACAAGGGTCAGCAGAGCCCAGGGCCCTCCTCTTCTCCTGGGTCGCCCTCCCCTTCTCCTGGGCCGCTCTCCCGTAGCACTGCTCAGGCTGCATCTGCTCTGAACCACCTCTCCACCACTCTGGTCCACCCCATCCCACCCACCACCTCCTCCAGCACCAGAGTAGTCCTCTCCTACCATGCCAGTTTGAACTCTGTGCTGGCCTAGTCCCTGCCAAACTGGTGTGTGGGTGTCAGCAGGGGTGACAGTGGCCTGCTCAGACCCCATGGGTGGCCAGAGCACCTGAATGTGGGGTTTCCCAGGAAAGGGGCTCCAGACCCAGCACATTTGGTGTTGCACTTCTGCCAGGTGACCCCAGTCTGGGTGCAGCTGTGACTCTAGACGTTATGTTTCCTAGATCCTTTGCCCCTGGAGCAGCTGACCCTCAGCAATCAGGGCCACAGCACCTCTCTGCAAGCCTCCTGGAGAGCAGCTCCTGCTGGCAGCACCAGCTACACAGGCACCCTCTGGGAAACCAAGTCCCAGGCATGGGTCAGGAACATGACCGTGGGGAACAACTGGACAAATGTCACCTTTGAGGACCTGGTCCCCGGGCGACAGTATACACTGGAGATGGCTGCTATGGCTGGACCTTACAGATCCCCTGTGCGATCAGCCACAGACTGGACGTGTGAGTGTGTTACCCCTACTGCAAATTGCAACCATGGCCTGGCCAACAAGAGCAGAAAGCTCATGGCATGGAAGCAAGGCAGAGTGTGGACCATGTATGGGGTGGGAGGGGAACCAGGGACAGGGATGCATAGACAACGAGTGGAAAGACCACCAGAGCCACATTCAGCCAGGTTGGAACTAAAAGGGTCTTCAGTGCAGGAGAAACCCATCACTGAACAGAAAATGTTTCCAAATGTCACCCAGMAGGAAAGGTGGGGACCTGCTCCCATGTTTGTTGTGGAGCAGAAGCTCAGGCTGGGGTTTGGTACTCCAGGACTGATTTCTGACCTGAGCCCACCAGGGACAAGTGGTGGAGGGTGCCCAAGACAAGTGCGTGCAGGCCCCCACTCCACACCATGGCAGTTCCACCATGACTGCCTCTCACTGCCTGGATGTCTCTTCTCTCTCAGACCCCCTGGCTCCAGCTGGCGTGACCCTGACCAACACCCGACGCCCGCTGGGACTCTCTGCCTTTTGGGACAAGGCTGCTGGCGATGTGGACCAGTTCCTCCTCCAGCTCTACAGCAAGAGCCATCCAGCACAGAGGAACGTCTCAGTGGGGCCAAACACCCACAACTTCACATTCCTAGGGCTGTCCCCTGGCATTCAGTACTTCCTGAAGGTGACCGTCCTTGCTGGCCCATACAGATCCTCGTCACACTTTGCCACTGAGTGGACATGTGAGTGAGAAGTGTCCCCAGCCTCCTGCAGGGACGGGGCATCCTGGCACTGCCTGCAAGACTGGCAATGACATGGACATGTCCGGGCAGAGGGAGGGCTCCAGTGAGACCTGCACGCTCCCTGTCCCTGGGAATTGGAGCATGTGTCATGAGATAGCAGCATGCGTACAGCACGCGTGCCAGCTTCTGGGCTCCAAAAGACCCTTTTCCCCAGCTCAGGCTTCCCCCAGTCAAGCTGAACCTTCTGCCTAGACTACTTGTGATTTCAAGGCCAGCCTGGGACTGGTGGGAGAGGGATGCAAGAGGGGAAGCACAGATACCTGTCTGGGCTTGCTGCTCCCTGTCCATGGAGCAGAGCAGCCCACTGGGGAGCTGAGTGCTCTCTTCTTGGTACAGCATCTGCCTGCTAGCAGCGCCTTGGGGACATGCACGGGCAACTTGCATGTCCCCCAGGACAACAGGACAGCTGGCAGTCAGCTGCCACCACTTCTCCTTTAGCCCTGTGCAGAGGTTCAGGCTGTGTCCTGGCTTCTCCAGTTGCTTTCTTCCACGATCTCATGGATCTCCATGCTGTGTTTCCCCCTAGATCCACTGTCTCTGGCTAATGTGAGTGTACAGCCTGGCCGGAGACCCCAGGAGCTACGTGTGAGCTGGGTGGAGTCAGGCGGTGGCAGAGACCACTTGGTACAGCTCTCAGTGGCTGAGTCCCTGTCCATCATCAGGAATGTGTCTGTCCCCCGTGGAGTCACCCAGCTTGACCTGGAGGGGCTGGTGCCAGGGTCCCGATACCGTGTGGAGATCATTTCCCAGGCTGGGCCTCATCGCACCTCCTCTCAGACTGCCATCGGCTACACTGGTAAGAACGCAGCTCCTCTGCACCCATCGCTGGTACCCAGCCTGGCTCTGACCTGGCGAGGGGCTGGCGACCAAGACGGGGGTCCCAGGGCTGTTCTGCAGGAGGGCCCTGAGACCGTGTCCCCACAATACCACGGGTGCCTGTCTCCTACTCAAGATGCTGGGTCTGTTGTTGGGACCCTCACTCATCCTGAGCCCAGCAGCTCAATGGGGCATGCTGTGAGCCTGCCCCAGCACCTTGGGACAAGGCGTTCTCAGGCCATGGTGGTGATGCACCATTATCATGTGGGACACAGGGAGCAGCTTTGATCTGGGGGCAACTTGCTGCTTTGGGCAGTCTTTAGACAGTATGTGAGATGCTCACAATCCTGCAGCTCCTACCTTCATTCCCAAACTAGAGTCAGTCCTGAGCATCCCAGGTTTGTCCCCTGAAACGCTGTTTCTCTCCTGCAGTCCCGTTACCTCCTCTTTCCCTGTCGGCAAGCCCTGTCAGCACTGCYTGGGCTCTGGCTGTGCACTGGGAGACCCCTCCTGGGCAGAGGGATAGATACCTACTCAGCATGCACGAGGAGGGCTCTTCTGCACCAGCAAGGAACCTGGAAGCAGGCAAGGACAGCACCAATGTCACCCTGGCACAGCTGGCACCAGGAACTTGCTACCTTGTTGGGATGTGGGCAGTAGCTGGACCCTACCGCTCCCTCCCCAAGAACGTCACTGGCTGCACAGGTGAGTATCCATACCACCCAYGGGCGATTTGGGTGGGAGCACTGCAAGGAGCTCCAGAATGGGATGGGGATCAATGTTGGCACCCAGGGAGAGGAGGGCACCCTGGCCTGGTTCCCGGTGATGCTGGCCTGCAGTAATCTCCTGCCTCTTGCAGCCACCTTGCACCACGTGGGCACAGAGCACTTGCTGGCCAGTTGCTGCTGGCTGCCTGCGGAAAGCAAGACTCCTTCCCGGAGACAGCTGCATGTTCGGAACTGGATCTTTTTCTCTCCAACTCATGTGTCTGTCTCTCCTCGCAGTTCCTGCTGCACCGACAAACGTGAGCCTTACCAATCCAGGCAGCTCCTCAGAGCTTTACACGTGCTGGAACAAGCCCCCTGGCAGGAGGGACCACTACCGCGTTATTCTGTATAGCCTTAGCACCCAGAGCAGGGATCGGGTCCAGACCTTGAGTCCGGATGCCCAGAACATCACCTGGACTCACTTGGAGGCAGGCAGCAGGTTTGCTGTGCAGGTCACTGCTGTGAAAGGTTCTTTCGAAGCCTCCTCCATCAACGTCACCCAATGGACACGTGAGTCTGACGGGTTGGGTTGGACACAGCTCTCCACTGTGCCCCAGAGCCTCCATCTGAGCCTTGCAGAGCACCCACTGCCACCTTCCCCATCCCAAACCATCCCCGCTGTGTCCCTAGCTTCTACACAGTTGTCCCACCTTTCTGCTCACTGTCTTCACTCCTTCCCCGACACAGAGCCAATCCCCCCTACCCACCTCAAAGACTCTGGGTATCATCTCCCCTGCCATGTCCAGCTGCAAGCCCTGGGGATATTGCACTCGGACCCAAGCGCACTGTCTGCCCATTTGTCCCCATGCTTCTCTCCGGGAGAATCTCTGGTGGCCAGCCTGCCCACCGTCCACTGGGAGCTGGGCGCTGGAGTCCAGCCCGTGGTGCTGCCAGAGCAYGAGGAACCAGTGGGCTCACAGCACTGAGCAGCAAGAGGTGGCACACAGGAGCTGACTGTCTCCCTGTTGCTTTCCAGATCCCTTGGCCCCTGCCAACCTCACTCTGGGCAGCCCCTCTGCCTCCGCGCTGCAGGTCTCCTGGGCAGCAACGGGGCGAGGAGCAGAAGGCTACGTGGTGGATGTCTATGACACAGCCTCCAGCAGTCCTGTTGGGCGCATGGTGCTGGGCGGGGGTGCCAGGAGTCATACCTTCAGGAACCTGAGCCCCGGCACCCGCTACAGCGTGGCAGTGAGGGCCATAGCTGGGCCCTTCCACGTCAGCACTCCCAACCTCACCCACTGCACACGTGAGTATGATGCTGTTCTTGCAGCCAGGTGTCCTCCACCAGATCTCCCCCTTCCTGGTTCAAATCAGAGGCCATACTGGTGCAGCCAGATCCTGCCCTCCTCTCCCACCCATGCAAGCACCCAGTGCTCATGCCCTGCTGGATTCAGCATGGGGAGTCTGTGCATGACCCTGTGGCCTGGCCACCCATGTCCCAGGTAGCCGTCCACAGCCATCCACAGCACCAGGGAGGAGGCAATCCCTGGAGGTGGCTGCCACAGAGTCAAGGGCAAAGCCAGCCCTCGGGACCTTGCAAGGCTGACCCCCCTTCTGCAGCACAGGCTTGGCACAGACATGGAGCATCTCCTTTCCCTCAGCCTGAATGTGGCTCCTGGCAGTGACTTGTGTTTCCTCCCCAGGCCCGCTGCCCCCAGCCACCGTTCACTGGCTGAGCATGGGGCACCCCGACAGGTTGAGCGCATCTTGGGGAGCTGCGGCCGGGGATCGAGATGGCTACACACTGACCCTGTACCACACGCGGCTGGGCACCGTGGCAGCTACGGCCTCACTCAGGAGAGACACACACAACTTCACCTTCATGGGCCTGACCCCGGGATACGAGTACTCCCTGAAGGCCAGTGCCACAGCTGGACCATATCAGGCAGCAGCACCCAACATCAGTGGCTGGACACGTGAGTGCCCAGAGGAGTGTCTTCTGGAGAGGCGTGGGAGATGTTGCACCACTGGGCAGCCATAAGGAGGGCTGGGAGGTTTACGGGGGTCCTGGTGTCTTTGGAGATGTGCATGCACATGTGCATGGGTGCAACACACAGCAGTTAGTGCATGGGCACACTGTTACACTCATGGGCACATGAATGTTCAACTGTAGATTTGCACAAGTACATGCTGATGACGTGCAGGATTACCCAGCTGTGCCCATGCGGGGACATCCCTGTGCCCATGCATCCCCATCTCCCTGTATACAGGAGCACTCACACCCTTGCTGAGTCTCCTCCAGCAGGTAGAAATGATATTGCCATAAAGGTCCATGAATCAGTGTAGTAGAAGAGGCTAATCCACAGTCCTTCCAGGAGAACAGGTCTTTGCTAGTCCACCACTTCTCCCCACCCAGAAAGATTTTAGGGCTGGACAGAGTGTAGACGCTGTGCCAGCTCTGCCTGGGCAGCTGCATGCCAGCTGGGTGCTGGAGGACGTGTGTGCACGCAGCGGTGGCAAAGGCTGGACTACGGGGATGAGGGTGACCTGGATGAAGAAGGGTTGGCATGTGAGGGACCACAAAGGGTGAGCAGCATTAAAGGTGAAGTGGGATGGGGACAGAAAAGAGAAAAGTGAGGAGGAGTGTACCAGAGGGAGCCTTCATGTCTCAGCCCTCAGGGAGCATCTGTTCTGCTGCACAATGTCCCGTCAAGTGTGTTTCCTTCTGCATGTCTCCAGTCCCTAACATCAGGTCTGGTGACTCCCTAGGCCCGCTGCCCCCGGCCATGGTGCGCTTGCTGAGCACGGGGCACCCCGACAGGCTGAGCGCGTCCTGGGGAGCCGCGGCCGGGGGGCGAGACGGCTACACACTGACCCTGTACCACACGCGGCTGGGCACCGTGGCAGCTACAACTTCGCTTGGGAGAGACACCCACAACTTCACCTTCACGGGATTGGCCCCAGGAAGCAAGTATGTGCTGGAGGTGATGTCCATGGCAGGGTCCTACCGGACACCTGCAGGGAACGCCAGCAACTGGACGTGTGAGTACACTGTTTTAAGGGTGATGCATGCCTTGCTGGGCAGTCACGAAGGCTCATGGCAAAGGACATGGCCCCACTGACCTTCATGGCAGACCCCAGACCCTGCCGGAACCCCAGGGCATGTCAGTGCCAAGGCACGAAGCACGCCTCTGCCCACCCTCACCATCAGCTCCACCAGCCTGGATTAGACCAGCTGCAGCTCCGGGGGCTGTGCTTCAGAGAAGAGGCACGGAGGAGGGAGCAGTGGACAGGGGCATTCACCTTCCCCTCCCCTCCAGCCGGCTGGGTGCTCCCTCCTCTCCCATCCCTGGGTGTCTTGCTGCAGCTGGGACAGGGCTGTCTCTGCTCAGACAAGCACCACCTGAAGCTTGCAGAAGCTGTTTTTAGCTGCCTCCAGGCTGGTGGATGCAGCCATCCAGACGAGACGAAGTGCCCTGTCCTGTATGGTGCATCCCTTCTGATGACACTGCCAAGATACCCAGGCAAAGTCCTCAGACCCTTCACTGACAACGTCTCCAATCCTGTCTCTCCAGACCCCCTGGCACCCCGTAATGTGTACATGACGAACCAGGGGTATCCCAACAGGCTGAGCGCATCCTGGCAAGCTGAACCCCAAGGACAAGACAGTTACAGGCTCCTCCTGTATCACTCGGGATCAGGTATTGTGGCAGCCAATGTATCTGTTGGGAAAGGCATCAGCAAGTTCACCTTTTCTGGCTTGGCTCCCGGACACAAATACCTGCTGGAAGTGGTGTCCATGGCAGGGCCCTACGCAGCCTCYGCGGGGAACATCAGTGACTGGACAAGTAAGTGGCAAGAGCTGGAGGTCCTTACATCATGCATGAGGCTCAGCCTTCCCCAGCCAGGGGGGCCCAGCACCTGCGGTGAGAAGGGGCAGGGAAGGGGCTGGGACTGCTGCCTGGAAGCTGTAGGTACCACCGTAGCAATGGGATCATGGGCTATGCAAGCCCCCGGTAGAGGGGAGAGCAGGGCGATACTGCTCCCCGCAGGACAGTCTGGCAGCCGTGGTTGCTGTTTCGGGAGACAGACCTCCGGCTCGCGGCCCCGCTATTTACACAGGTTGGCTCCTCCAGGCATGGGTGACTGAATGAGAGCAAGGGATCCCAGCGTGCTGCTCTGGTAGAGGACACCCACAGCCTGGGAGACCACGGGGCCTTACGGCCAGGGGGGGACACCCCACCATCCCTGCTGCCTTTCTCCCAGGCACTCAGAAAATTCCTGGCATGGGGGATAAGGGGAGGCTGGGCTTTTTTTTTTCTTTTTTTTAAGGAATGTGGAAATTGCAGATAAGCACAATAAGCCTTTTCATGTGCTTGTCCCCACAGTCCCTGCACTTTGTTTGGGGAATCCAGAGGTCTCTGCTCCCACGCTCAGCCAGCCCCTGGCAGAGTGCTGAGAGTCACTCGCAGAGCCCTTCAGGCAGGTCTCTAATGAAACTTGCTAATTAACAGGAGGAAGAACCCATCTGCTCATGCTCCTCACTCTGCATATCCTCCAATTGCCCTTTAAAGGTCATTTCTGGTAGTGGCAGCCAGCAGCTGCAGAAATGTTATCACTGAACACACAAAGTTTCCTTGCACATTACCCATCTTCTGCTTGTATCTCTACAGGATGAAAAAGAGTACATGCATGCCTGTAACTCTCCCCTGGTRTGGTTTTCATTGTAGCCCCCTCGGTTCCCAAAAATCTCTCTGCGGTGGCTGAAGGAAACAACACGATGCTCATCTCCTGGGGCAGTGTCTCTGGGCAGCAGGACGACTGCCAGCTGTGGCTGCGGGATCCCAGGAACAGCACGCTGCCCTGGCGTCACACTCTTGGCAGAGGGCAAGTCCAGCACCTCCTCCAGGGCCTGATCCCCGGGAGAAACTATTCTGTCTCCTTGAGCTGCGTGGCCGGGCCCTACTGGAGCAGCACCAAGCCCTTGGCAGTGCCGATGGGTGGGTATGCGCTGCCGTGGGAATGAGGGGAGTGCAGGCTGGAAGGGGGAGAAATGCCTGGGTGGCCTCAAGACTTGATCAGCCCTTGGGGGTCAACGGAAGCGTGGGAAGTCTTCATGGTGGGAGAAAAGGAAAATCAACAAGGTGACCCTCTGGTAGCCATCAGCTCCCTAAGCTAGCCCCATCACAGAGGTTTCTCATCACCTCATGGCCTGGCTACCTGTGAAGCAATGTGAACTCTGCAGAAATCTCCATTGGTCTGCTTCTCCTATAAAACATCTSCTCAGGCCATGACCCATTCGCCTTGTCCTGTGGCCCTTGGCACAGAAGGCTCCCAGGTCRCAGATATCCAGCTCTGCTCCTCTCCCATTGACCTAGGGACAGGCAGTAGAGGACCATAGTGGCTCTGGGCTGACGCATGGGCTGAGGTTGGGATTTCTCTGATTAAGTAAGTACAGAGCCTGCCATATCTCCTTTGCAGAGCCAAATCCGGTGGAGGATGTGCAATGCCTACCGGAGTCAAGGAGCCTTTACTTGAACTGGACCAGCTCTCCTGGAGATGTGGAGGCTTATGAGGTGGTGACAGAGAGAGTCTCTGATGGACCTCCCACCTCCAAGTATGTCATGAGCATCCCTACGAGCGAGGCCAGTCTGGAGGGGCTGAGGCCAAATTCATCATACCGAATTGTTGTGAGCACAGTGGGCATGAATACAATGAGGAGCCAGGCTGTGACTCTGCTCTGCAACACAACAGTGGAGGGTGAGTCCCCTTCTTTCCCACAGCGTTGCCACAGACGCCAGGAGAGGACACCCAGTGTTGCTAGTTAGACCTGGGGACTCTTGCAGATGCCTGTGAGCCCCATGTGGTCCTGCACTCAACTGCAGTGGGTCAGGGCTCTGGGACCAGTCACAGGCTGAGCAATGTGTGRTGGGTCTGTGGGAGCAGGGACACGCTAACAGGGTGTGCTTGCTGGTTCTTCTTCCAGCCCTGCCTCCACCCCTGCGAGCAGACATCTTCCAGGTGGAGGCCAGCTCCACAGTTATCATTTCATCTGACCTGTTCAGCGAGGAGAACGGCCAGATCGAGTATTATGGTGTCATTGCTACTACTAATGATTCATGTAAGTGCCCCTGCACATCCCGATCTGCAGTGGCTCCCTGGAGGGCAGCAGGTCCCCTGGACATCACTTTGGGACTAGCACTGTCACCTTTTACATTCCCCTTCAGTGCTGAGGCCCACCCAGGAAATCATGTCCAGCACATGGTATGACCACTATTATGGGACAGAGGACTCCTACCTGGCTGTGCTAATCCCCAATCCCTTCCATCCGAGCCCTAGGAGCTTCCCCGAAACCTGGCGAGTGCCAGTGGGAACAGAGGAGTGCGGCCAGTCCAGGGCAACGTGCAATGGGAAGCTGAAAGCCAACGAACAGTACAGGTGAGAGATGTCAGCATCCCTCCCAAGGGGAAGGGACTGGAGGAGAAAAGGGACTGCACATGTCCCTGCAAGTTGCCACCAGCTGCCTGGGTGTCACCTCACCTTCCTACTCCCCCGACTCTCAGCAGTGGACCCCAGGGGTTGCAAGAGCTGTTACACCGGAGAGTATTAGACAGTGTAAGTGGGCAGGGAGAGGGAGAGCAGAAGTGAAAGCTGAGGCTGACAAGGGCTGTATGTGTTGTCTTGGGAGCTGGGCAGTTGTCCACCTGCAGGGTAAGAACTAAAATGGATGCTGTTATTTGTAGGGCTTTTGCATGTGACTCAGAGCCACATGCAGACTCACTGCAAAAATGAAACTGATTCGGAAACATTAGTTCAAGTGGTGCCTACACGACAGGGGGCCCAAAGGTTGAGGGCAGCAAACGCACAGACTAAGGTCCAAGTTCCCCGTGAGACACACACACAGATCACAATATTCATAAATTCAGAGTCTTATTTGACAGTAAATAGAATCCAGGAACCTGAATGTACAGGCATACATGTTTTGTTATAGGGTACCTTTAAAATAGTTGATGATAAAACAGGTTTTCTACTACAAAGAATCATATCTTTAGTCAGACCTCTGTTAATTTAGCAGCTCACAATTTCACCAAACAGGGACCATACCCCCAGGCATTCCTCTGACAAAGGGATCCCCCAGAATCTGGAAGGTTGTCCCATTTCAGTTTAAAGAAACTTCCAGCAAGGGTGGCTGACTAGTGATAGAAGTCGCTGAGAGTGTTGGGAAAAGAGAAGTAAAGACTGAGAGAGTGTGTGCATGAGAGCAAGCTTCACTTTCCCCTATGAGTAAAGTGAGAATTAGATCTGCCCTTAAGTTTTGTGGTGAGTGGAGTCAAGGTCCCTGATGTTGGGTTTGGACCTGCTGGCTCTCTGTCCTTTCTTCGTTTCTGCTTCGCTCTCTCTGCTTTTGCTATGTGCAGACTCCGTGCTTATATGAAAAACTTACATTGATTCTTATGGAATCGTTTTAGATTTACACATGCAGCCATACAGRGGCTCTTAACTCAAGCTGCTGTTTGGGGCAGCACTAGCAGAGAACGGAGATTGGTGTTAACATTGGGCTGCATCAGGGGAGTGGGAGATGGCTCCTCTCCTGGGAAAAAAAGGGAGTTTCCAGAGAGCCATTCCCTTGGAAAATCCCACCCAGAGCAGGATCATCAAGAGCAAACAGCTCTTCTGGCTCTCCCTAGGTACTATATTATCATGCCTGGCAGGAGAATTTCATGATGATGYATTCCCATCCCATGCCCAACACAGGTGCTGTGATCCCTGGGCTGGCACGGGAGAGTCTCCAATTGATTCAAAARGTTTGAGGTTGATTGCCCATCAAGCCCATCTATTCTTTATTGCTAACGGCTCCTGCCCGACTCACCCTCAGGCATGGCAGGGCAAGCCTTACTGCTTAACCCTCGCAGCCTCGGATCTGGCCTTGTGCACCAGCCGTCACRGCTGGGACAGGGCACAGCTGGGTGCAAGCTGGGTCCGCGTTACAACGCCTCGGCTCAGACCAAGATCTGCCTGACCCATTTCTTGTAGCTGCCAGCAGCCTCGAGGGGAGTTTAACAACAGCACAAACACACTGGGGTACCTCTCCACCCCCCAAATACTGTCCAGCCAGTCTGAGTGTATATCTGCCCTCCTTGCTTCCCAGCTGCCTTTTTCACTCCAACATCGACCTCCCACAGGGTGGCAGCTAATTCAGAGCCATCAGGGTGTCATTAGCCCACCTACCGTGATTGAGTAACATGTACTTAACTGTCCAGTCACTCAAGACTAAAAGAGCCTTTTGCATCTCTTCACAGCTTGCTTTCATTTTGGCTGCCCTAAACAACATGTATCCTCAGTAAACTGTGCTGCTTTCCTAGTTAATCATTAGTAGTGTGGTGAAAAGCGGATACCTCTGACAGCCCATCTCCACTCCGAAAGCCAGCCCTTGTTTCCCACCTTTCAGTGAGTTATTTATCCACAAGCCCTTATCTCTCATGCCGTGGCATCTGCAGGCTCAGTTTCCAAAGAGGTCTTTGCTCTGGCAGCGGGGTCYGGGGTGCTGCCAGAAGGAACTCACACTGGGCTTCACAAACTTTTGGCTGCTAAAATCCAAAGCTATTATTGAAAGCTTTAGCTTGCATTGAGAGCACAGGAAGACCTACCCTTCCAGGTTACCTGCTCAGAAGGAATTCAGCTCTTCAGGGAGCTATGACGCTTGGTGTACACACTTCTGGGAGGAGGAGAATGTAGGACAGATCTCCACAGGGAAGAGGATGCCCCAGCCACTTCTGTGTGCATGGGGAAGGGTATGGGTCAGGGCTCGGCCCTCGCAGCTGAGGTGCCCCTGTTTCAAACAGTCACCCGGGCTCAGCTCTTTCAAGTCAACCCAATTAATGGGTTGACATGAACTAAGACAGTGACTCAACCCAACTTGATTTTCCCTACTTACTGTTGTCTTTCCCTATTTCTGTCCAAGAGGCAGAAAAGGGAGAAAAGACCATTTCCACACATTCCTTAAATCCCTACCAGAAAACCAGCTTCTTCCAATACAATATTTCAAAACAGAGGCAGCTACCCTGTTCCCTTGGGTCTTCCTGCTGCTGGCTGCATGGGTGCTGTGCTCAGTTCAGATTGCCCCTGATGGCAGGACTCTGCTTTGCCCTAGGTTCAGCATTGCTGCCTTCACCAAATACGACCCAGTAGCCCCTGCAGTGACGTTCACCATGTTCTCAGGTACGATGGAGAATGCTATTTTCCCTACCTGGCTGTGCAGGTTAGAGATAATTAACAACCTGACAATGGCAAGCCAGAGCAAGATCGTAGGCTGTAGCAAATGTAATAAACAGAGTAAATGCAGCCATTTACTGACGCTTACTTCTGTCCGTTCTATCTCTTTGATTCCAGCTGCTGGATCCAGTGAGGACGCAACTCCACTCTCAATGCCAATAATCGCTGGAATTGTCGTGGGATTTCTCTTGACACTTGCAGCTATTTTTGCTTTGGTCTACTGGAAACAGCTCAGAGCAAAGAGGTGAGGATGAGCCACCTCTTGCCTGGTGGGTGCAGGCTAAGAAACCCAACCTTCAGTGCCAGGACAGGAGGAAGAGCGGTGAGAGGGTATAAAATGAGATTTAGGCAAAGTAGGACATCCGSTAGTGGAGTTGTGCCTGACAAGCACAGAAGCAAAAGGCAGAGGGGAGAGCGGAGCTGCCTGTGCGCAATTAATTCACAGAACCCTACACATGGGCAAGGCAGTGTGCCTGATGTGAGCTGTCTGCTCACAAGCGCCTCGTGAGCCAGCAGAACACAATACGCTCACGGCATCTGTCCCTGCACTGCAGGGAAGAGTAATATCTCCCATACTTTGATTCTAGAATCAAGAAGAGCAGCCTGCCCCAGGAAATGGTGACCTACAGCTTGAGGTGAGTGCTGGAGTCTTCCCTCCGCGTGTCCCCACTGCAGGTCCCAGGGTCCTTCACCTACTTCCTTTCTCAYGCTTTGACTCAGGAAAAATCCAACTCTGTCTCCTCTCCTTCAGTTATTTTTTACATCTTAGGCTTTCCCATGTTCAGTATTTATTGCCCAGCTCCATTCCAAGTCAATGGAAGTGGAAATGCATTGTCCACACCTCCTCTGCAAGGCTTCTGCAGTAGGGGAATACCCTCATCATCCTGAAATCCCTCCCAATATTTAAACAATGCTCTGTTGAACCCACTTCCCTGGGCAATGACGTGGGCTATAAACCATCCCTGTGTGTGTGCATCCAGGTACTGCAGGTTTCAAGGCTGGGCTGTCTCATTGTCCACCTGACTGGCCTGCCAGACCTCCCAATAGCTAAGGCAAGTTTTCCTCTGGACTTCATTTCATGCAGAAACGTCCATCGGCCAATTCCCATACAGAACTTCAAGCAGTACTATGAGATGAAGACAGCAAGTGCTAACCACGCTTTTTTCCAGGAGTTTGAGGTGAGATGAGACTCCTGCTAGAGATGAGACTTAATTTCCCCTATAGGTAGCTCATGCCCCAGCTGTTGGGTGGCCTGTATGGACTCCTCATCTCCAGGGACAGTAACCCATCTCTCTAGCAATCCAACCACCTTACTAGGCAATCTTGGAGGCTAAAGACTGGATGGACCAAGTGATCAGGCAATTCCTTTGCTCAAAACCTGTTTTGTTCAAGTTCTGGTAGAAATATGTGTTGTCTGTGGTGTGAGGTGAACTAACACTGTCCATAGCTGCTGGTGGACAAAGCTAAGGGCCCCAGGCCTAGACTGAAGGCAAAGATGCTGAGTGGTGTTGCAATGAGATCCACCTTGACAGTGTYAGAAAAGGTCATGCAGCCAAAAGGAAGGTCGAGGAGCACTCTCAGAGCTATAGGGCCAGGCTGTGAAATCGACTTGGCTAGCTTCACTGGCTCCCACTGCCAACATCTGCACACCCTGAATTGTTCTGCTACCAGCACTTTTGAAAGTCCCACCAGTGATTTCAAGCCCTCCTCACATCACCCTTCTCTGGCCTTCTGAGTGAGGACAGAGGCAGAAGCAGCACAAGATGTTTCTGTTTTCTCAGCACAAAATGCTCTGAGCTTCTTGGTAGATTCCTGATTTCTGAAAAGGTTTTTTTCCCCAATATTTGTTCTTGGGCTTGTTTTCTTTTAAATACAAACAGTGCTGTTGGAAAAGGCACTGGGAAGAGCCACCTATGGCTCGGAGTATACAGGCTATCCTGAGGGAGTAGCGAAGTTCTCCATGCGTAGGTGACCCTCTTGAACCACCAGACATAACCATTAGCCATGAGCAGGGAGCTGGGCTGGCCATGAGCTCTCCAGAGAGCACTTGTGCTTATCCTCTCCCTTGTCCTACAGGAACTGAAGGAAGTTGGGAAGGAGCAGCCGAAGGTGGAGGCCGAGCTACCAGCCAATATCTCCAAGAACAGATATCCTCACGTGCTGCCCTGTAAGTGCTGTTTCCTCCCTCCCCACCCCCATCATCCGGGGTGGGAGTTCATGCTGCAATGCACAGGGATGGGCTTACCTTGCATCGCTGCAGGGTTCACCGTGCCTGGTTCCTCTCCTGGGAGAAGGGGTCTTGCAAGGGGCTTCAGTTTCACTTTTCCTGCTGGAGACTCAAGGCTTAAGGGTTGAGCCAGGGCTGAGCCACCAACCTCCTCAGCTCCTACAGGAGGCTGCTGGGCAGGTGCTGGACGAGCCCAGCTCAGGGATGGGACCCAGCTGGAGACCAAAGTGGGACCATGAGTGTCCCATGGTTTCTCTGATGAGCCTCATGATGCCATCTCTGCTTTCTTACGCCCTTGCTAACCCAGCTGGCAGGCAATGCTCACCTCTCCAGGGAGAAGGTACCTGCCCAAGCACAGAGCCTCACTGCTGGCTGCGTACATGGAGCTAGCGGAGCTGCTGGGGCTTCTTATGATGTGTTACCCAGGTGAAGAGGAGATGGCTATGTCTTGGTGAAGGACTGCCTTGTGGGGTCACGTCTGTATGGTCTCTTTCAGACGATCACTCTCGGGTCAAGCTGAGCCAACTGGGGGAGGATCCACACTCAGACTACATCAATGCCAACTTCATGCCTGTGAGATCCCACTTGCCTTCCCCACAGAGACATGGCCATGRGGCACCATCAGAGAAACTCTGCCTGGATTGAGGGTGTGAGGGCTGGTGGGCAAGAGCTGCCACTGAAGCCACAGCTGGCACAGACTGGCAAGGAGTTGGGGGTCAGGCAGAGATGCATAGTTGCCCTTTAGCAGGGGTTGATGGAGATCGTCAGATGGCAAGTGCTGTGAATGCAGAGGTGTGAATGTGGGGAGACTGGCAAGGCTTTCTGCTTTCTTCTTGAGGACTATCCTCTTCCCATCCTCTCCCAGCTTACTGCCCCATCTGTCTGTCTGCTCTTTCTCCTTCTGGTCTGTGCAGCTGCATTTGAACAACCCCGGAGCTGTTCCCACACCCCCATCCGGGACATTTTCCCAGGTAACAGACAGGGCACATAGCATGCATGCGTGGGTGTGTGGATCCGTGGGACTTGTGTGTGTCAAAGGGGCAAAGGCAAAGAAGCCTTGCATGCTCGCCCTACCTTCAGCAATGACTGGGAAGCACAAGAAAGACCCAGATCTGTCTTTCCCTGGTTAGGCTGAATGAGGAACTGCTTGGGGGGAAACAGCAGGGATCACGTCTTTATTCCAAATACATAGAGAGCACGTGCTGGGAAGCACATGCTTCCTGTGAAATCAGCTGCTTCTTAGATCAGCTGCCTGGGAACTGTGCCCGCCTGGGCTAAGGGCAACGGGCATTTCTCCCTCTACCGCAAAAGCAGACCAGGCACTGACTCTGTTCCAGGGCAGGATCCACCTGCCTCAGCAACTTGCCAACTCCTCCTGTCTGCCTCTTGCTCAGGGCTATACATCCCAGCAAGAGTTCATTGCCACCCAGGGGCCCCTGAAGAAAACGATAGAGGACTTCTGGAGACTGGTGTGGGAGCAGAACGTCTGCAACATCATCATGCTGACAGTGTGCATGGAGAACGGACGGGTAGGTTGGCACCACGGGGCTTCCACGTGCCAGCCCCAGCCAAGCCCAGACCTGGTCGTGTGAGCTGAGCCCAGGGCTGGGTTTGTGCCCTTCACCAACCCCTGCTCAGATGTGGCTCCAGGGTGAGCATGGGCCACACAGCTCCAACAGGCAGTTTGAGGGGAACAGAGGCTGATGTGTGCAGCTCAGCGTTAGCTTGGGGTATGAAGGGGCAGAAGTGGAGCTTAGCTGGAACCATGCCCATCACCCTCAGATATTTCTGCAGTGTCTGAAATTGCCACTTGCCTCTGGATGAGGCACCTCACATGGACTGTTCCTCTAGTCTCCAGGGATGATGAGACCCACACAAGTCCTTTTCTCAGGAGGAGGCTGAGATCCAAACAAAGGGGAGGTGGGGGAGTGCCATGCAAAGCTCCTGGTGGGAAGGGGAAGTACCCCTGCCTGCTCCCCAAGACCTGCCCTGGCTCCCCGCACAGCTGCTGCTCTCCAGATGCTCCCAGGGAGCCGGGAGGTCACCCAGTGGGACCTGGGCCCTCACTGGCCTCACTGGGACCCCATCTTGCCTGTGCTCTAGGTCCTCTGTGATCATTACTGGCCATCCGAATCTGCCCCGGTCTCCTACGGGCAGGTCCAGGTCCACCTGCTGACGCAGAGCAGCTCCGAGGAGTGGACCATGCGCGAGTTCAAACTGTGGCATGTGAGTAAGGACCCAAGAGGATGGACTTAGGGACCTGTCAAGGGCTGGGGGTTTGCATGGGATGGAATGGCATTTCTCCTCGGTGGTGGTGGCATAATTTCCTTTCCCTGCCATTAGCAGGGTTCAAAGACCCAATCCCCTGCGGAGCAGTCTGTCACTGCCAATGTGTATCACCCCTGCTGTCCACCCTTGCTCTTTCCTTTCCACGTCCCTGCACTGGGACACAGCCTGCAGCTTCAAGGGCATGTTCCCCAGCAATCAAAGGCATGTCTTCTCCTTGCCACCTCCACGTGCYTTACCATGGCAGGGGACCATGGGGGAGGACAGGGGAGCAGGAGCCACCAGGCAGTGCAGCAGACCTAGCATTGGCTGTTCCTTGCAGCTGAGCTGGGTGTCCCCAAGACCCCAGGTGTTCCCAGGGCCGTGGGGTGCATGCATGCCCCTAGCCCAGTGGGCTGCATGCTGATCACCAACATTCCCCCCTGGCAGGAGGGTCTCCAGGCAGAGCGGCATGTGTCCCACCTGCACTACACGGCGTGGCCCGACCACGGGATCCCGGAGTCCACGACTTCCATTATGACCTTCAGAGAGCTGGTCCGGGAGCACATCCAGAGCACCAAGGATGCGGGGCCGACCCTCGTGCACTGCAGGTGAGGCTCTGCTCCGGGGGATGGCAGGAGAGGATGATGGGAGAGGGCATGGGAGACAAGGGTCTTACTTGTGCACAAACTAGGAGGGAAGGCATTGCCCAGGAGACACAGCTGGTCTGTAGAGAGTCTCCTGCTTGGGCGTTGGGGATTACAGGTCTGCTTGCAGCCTGCCCCCCAGTCCCAGGGGCCGGGGCAGCTGGAGATGGTCAGCACCAACCCCGTGCAGTCTGAATGGCTCCTCAAGCCCATGCTGTGCTGGGGCCAGTGCCCCAGGGTGCAGCATCTGGGAGCCATGTCTAGCAGTGGGAAGGGAGCCCATCGACTGTGGGGTCAGGAGATGTTTAACCCTTGCTGTCTGTGGTCTCAGTGCTGGGGTGGGCCGCACTGGCACCTTCATTGCCCTGGACCGGCTGCTGCAGCAGATGAAGCAGGAGAAGGTGGTGGACACATTTGGTGTTGTTTATGCCTTGCGGATGAACCGTTACCTGATGATTCAGACACTGGTAAGACCTCTGCTCTCTCTTCCCCCAGGCCCCTTGCTCCATGGCATAACAGCTATCTGGGCTGGCAGACAGATGAGCTGGCCGGCCAGCCGCAGCACCACCGGGCTGGTCCCCAACCTGACACTGTGTCACAGTGCTGCTCAAAGCAGCAGCTTAGCTGGAGTGGAAATTGCTTGGCTGTGGGGGTCTCCAGCAGCTTCATGCCCTGACAGACCCACAGCAGCAACATGCAGAGTCTCAGAGCCCTCCCAGGAGGCTCAGAAACACCCCAGAGCACCTAGGATCAGGATCAGGCCCTTTGCAGGCAATTCTTAACCCACACCATGTTGTTGGCCTGTGGTGGCCACAGTCCATCTAATATTTCCAGTACTCAGGGTTGGGACAAGGTGTCAGTACTACCCAATACTTCAGGACAGACAGACAGACCCAATGGAGGCTCTGAGATTGAAGTAGCCAGGGCCTTTTGGGCATGAATGTAGGGCTTTGGGGGCATGAATATAAGACACCCTCTGCCCACTAGGCAGTGCCATACCCACCCTTTCATGCTGTCCGCGTGGTGCGATGCTCTACATTGCTGTCTGCCTTTGCCTTCCAGTCCCAGTATATTTTCCTGCACAGCTGTATCCTGGAAAAGATCTTGGAGGAACCACTCCTGGGTTTATCAGGGACAGAGAGGTAAGGGCCTGCTGTGTTTTGCTTGCCACTCTACCCACCCTGATCCACAGCCCCTTCAGGTGGCAAGCTGGGATCCTGACCCCAGCTTGAGCCTTGGCTGTGGGACAGAAGGACTGGGAAGCCCAGCCAGCTGTCCCACCTGGTGTTTTGGGGGGATCAGCCCAGGCCTGGTTGTTCCCTGCAGCATGGGGAGCCCAGCCCAGAACTAGGTGTGAGTCACTGGGCACACTGGGAGGGCTTGGAGGACCACATCCCCCTTTCCTCCAGTGCCAGTCTCCTGGGCTATGCCAATGCCAAAGAGCTGCAGAGCTGTCCTGGGAAAGGCATTTTGATCAGCCCCTGGCTTCCCAAACCACAGGGGCATGCCCTAGAGATGGGTTCAAACTGGAGTGGCTCGTGGCAGCTGGATGGCCTTGGGATGTCCCTTCTAACGGAGGCCAAGAGGAGGGAGCAGGGTCAGGCTGGGCATGSCTTTGCCCACCTGTCTCGTTGTCTCTGAGGCTACATCTGGAGGTCACATATCTCTCTTCATAGTCAAATTCTCTCCTCCCTCATTCAGAACAGGATGCCCTTGTCCTTGCTGCATCTTGGGAATGGGCCCTGGGCTGTGCCACATCTGAGACCTGTCTTTGTCTAGGAGAGAGCAGGTCGGCACGGGCCAAAGCTGGGCTGGGGACCTGTGAGGGCCCCAGCATTTGAGCGGTGAAGGTGCCTGTCCACCTGCTGCAGACACAGTCTGGATGCTACTGAGGTTGCTCAACCTCACCTTTACCCTGTTTCTCTCCCCAGGTCCTGCCCCATCCCACTGAAAAGCTTTGCGCAGCACTACACCCAGAAGGCGGCCAAGTCCCATGTGGGCTTCCTGAGGGAGTACGAGGTGAGAGCTGCCCTGGGCAGGGTGCAGGGAGCACTGCCATGGCCATATGTACTTGAGGGACCTGGGGAGCAATAGCACCCGGTCAAGCTGAGGGACACCCAAGAAGTGCCTCCTGAATGGGTCCCATGCCCCAGTTTCCACGTGCTTGGCTGTCCTGGCAGTGTCCCCTCTCCATGGCATTGCGTCCTCAGGCACATAGCTCCCTCACGGATCTGCACTGATCAGGGTCTGGCCATGACACCCTCCTTCCCAGACCCCATGCGGGGTAGGGACCTACCTGAACACCATTCTCCTACACAGAGGTGCAGCCATCTCCTGACAGCACAGAGCAGACCTGGCAGCCCACCCCAGAGGTGGTCATGTAGCACCCCTGCTAAGGCTTCTGCATGTGCAGCTATAACCACTCCTCTGCCAAGGCCAGGCGTCCTCAGGAGTTCCCAGTTCCTCCTGCTCCTCCTGACCCTTCCTCCACTCTCTTTTACTCTGACAGATGCTCCTAGAGGTTGTCAAGGAAGAAGCCAGCTCTGCAACACCATCTTCAGGCAACCAGCAGACACGGCCCTCTTCCAGCATCCTTCCATGTAAGTGCTCTGACACCTTGCATCCTCTTCTTTCCTGTACCTGCGTGGAGCCAGGCTGGACCAGGGCCGGTGCTCCACAGTACAAGAAAATATTTTGACACACTGCAGTGAGTCCACCTGAAGGCTGCCAAGGTGTTTTGGGGGTGGAGCACATGATGTATGGGACTGAGATAGGTGGGTTTGTTCAGCCTGGAGGAGAGAAGGCAAAGGGGAGATCTTACTGCTATCTTCAACTACCTGCTGGGAGGGCACAGAGAAAATGTAGGGTCTTCTCAGAGGTGCACCATGGAAGGACAAGAGGCAATGGGGACGATTTGGAAGGGTAATCCAACTCAGTATATGGAAAAAAGAATTCCCATGAAGGTGGCCAAACACTGGAACAGGGGCCCAGAGCATCTGCAGGCTCTCTGTCCTTCGAGATATGCAGATCTCCATTGGCCAAGACACTGAGCAACCTGCACTACACGTATCTGCTTTGAGCAGGATGTTGGGATAGAGACCTGCGAAGGTTCCTTCCCACCCGCAGAAAAGTATTCCCCTCCAACATCTCCAGAACAAGCCCCAGGGCTGTCTTTTGGGGACCAATGTCCATGAGCTGGACAGGAGCACTGCAGAGGGGAAGACTTGTGCAGAAAAATGGTGAATGGGACATTGGATTTGTGCGGCTGTGCGGAGTCTGGCAGTCGGTCTGCAGGAGCTGTGTGAGTGCAAGGCTGCCCTGGCTCCCTCTACCTACCACATGTTTTGCAGACGATCGCTCCAGAGTGAAGTTTTCCCTGCTGGAACAGGGCCCTTTCTCAGGTCTCCTGCAGGTGTGGCATGTCCCGGTGAGTCGTACCCCCAGCAGCAATGCTGACCCCCATGCCTGGGTCCTGCCAGCGCTGTTTCCCATCCTCACCTGGTCCTTGCTGCCTGGTTCCTGCATGGCTCCACCAGTCACTGCTGCTGTGACCCTGTGTGGACAAGAGGGGCCTGTGGGGACTGAGGATGTGTCTTGCCTCACTCCTGGGGCCCTGGCTGTCCCCACTTCCCTCCCTCAGTGCTTTCTCCTCTCTCTTTGCCTCCTGACCTGCTGAGCTTCCCTTCTTTTCCTGGCCTCTCTTGCAGCCACCTGGGCTGACAGGGTACCTGTGCCACACTCTCCGGCAGGAGAATGACAGTCTTCTTCCCCACCCAGGGCTGCAGCTCCAGCAGGATGTATCTGGCTGTCCAGGGGCCTGACAAGTTGACCATGGAGGACTTCTGGACCCTGGTGTGGGAACAGGACGTTCACACCATCCTAACACTTCTCCCATGGCAGGAGAAGGGGGAGGTAAGGTGCCGTGCCTGCCTGTGCCATGGCAGACCAGGGATCTGTTGAATGGAGCTGGAAGCTAGCATAGCTCTGAAACTTGAACTCTCATCACTGCCTCCTGAAGCCTGGGTGCAGATCCAGCTTAGCTAAAGCTGAACCTTTCCTGTGTCATAGTGCTCCCACTGCTTGTCATGGGAGACAGGTTCTGTCTGCCCACCATGCGGTCCATGGCTGGTACTCTTCAAGCTGCATCTCCATGGCAGCCAAGGACATCAGCTCTAGCCTCTGTCTATCCTAGGTGGGGAGCATTTGCTGAGGAGATTCCCATTGCCAAGCAAGCTCTGTGTTAACAGGGAAGCTGGCTGCAATCTGCTGTTGTTTCCAAAAACTCCCCCAGGGTTTAGCTAGGAAATGAACCGACATAGAGTGATATTGTGGGTGCTCTTGGTCCAACCCCATCACAGACCCCTCTGAAGGTGACTGATCTGAAATATGGCAACCGTCAACATGAAACCAAACTTGCTGTTGCGCACAGGTCCCACATGAGGCATGCTGGCCCCTGGAAGGAGACTCTCTCTGCACAAAGATGCTGACCATCCAGTGTGGCACAGAGAAGCTTGTCTCCGGATGGAGGTGTATCCAGCTCAGAATGAAACACGTACGTGTTGATGGGGCTGGCCTGGCTCCCACTGCCTGGGATGTTCTTCACAGCTAGCAAACAGGTCTGTAGGGGCAAGGGCTGAAAGGTCCGTGGAGACTTGTCTGAGCTGCAGAGTGCCAGCAGTCCACAAATGCAGGAGGGAATCTAGATTGCAACATCCGGAAGAACATCTCCTGAGTGGACATAGGAGGTGAACAGGAGAGGCTTGGAGGCTTCCCCTGCCCCTTGCTGCTAGGTCTTTCTGACCCTCTTTGAAAAGGCCCACACAGTTTTCAGTCTCCCTCTCAAGGGGCAGGTCAGGGTGCCGTGGGGAAGGAGAGCAGGTTGCCAGAGGCACCAGACCCCCTGCGCGGGTGACGGGCAATGCCCCAGCAAAGACTGCCTGGACAGTTTTACAGCAGCTAGCAGTTAGCTCAGGAAAGCATCTGACAGCCTAAGGATTGGAGAGCTGGGACCCCTCTGCATCCAAACTCACCCTCCCCAACAGCTATGTCAACTCTTTGTGTCTCACCAGGAGAAGAAAGCAAAGGAGAGGCAGATACAACGGTTCCTATACACGCTCTGGAGCAGCAAGAAACAGCCAGATGTCGAGAGCCTGCTGGAGCTTCTCACTGCTGTCAGACGGTGCATGCCCCACCGAAAGAGAGCCAGTCCTCTCCTGCTGCACTGCAGGTACGTCACATTACTGCTCCATCCATGGGCAGCACAGTGCCTTGGCATGGCCACCAGCAAGCCTTAGCCCTCCACGAAGGACCCCAAGGTTTTGGGGCATGTTGAGAGTAGGTCCATGGGAGCCAGGGAAGCTCTGAGCTTGGGAGGTCAGATGAAGCAGTGCTCTGCTGAGCGCATGGGAGAAAGGAGGGCAAACAGGGCTGCACCAGGGACAAGCGTGGATGGAGCAGCCATTCCTGGGCTGAAGTGCACAGACCATCCCTGGGCTGACTCCTAGGATTCTGGGAGCAGCCCTGGCATCCTCATCTGCTTGCAGCCAGGGAGAGCTCACAGTTCCACAGGAGCCGACACAGCCGGCACATCAGCAGAGCTGGCTTGGGTGAGGGATGCACAGCTCAGCAGGGCAGGGTAGGCTGGGTCTCCAGGCTCCTTCAACAGGCACTTTGGGGTCCCATCCCCCTGGTCAGCACAGGCCTCCCTACCACCTAGACCAGTGCTCGCACTCCCCTATTCCCACTGTATTCAGTTGCTGCATGTTTTCCCATGGGGCTTCTGACGTCTTGGGCTGGTGCCCACTTCCAAAGAGGTTCAGCTCAGCCTGGCCTGGCATCAATGATCCTCCCTTGTCCCTTGCAGCAGTGGCATGAGCCAAATGGGGACACTGATCTCCCTGGATTGCCTGTTGCACCAGATGAAAGCTGAGAGAATCGTGGATGTCTACGGGGTGGCCCTCCAGCTGACAAGAAGCTGCTGTCTCATGACCCCGACACTGGTAGGTGGGAAGGAGGAAGGGTGGTGGGCTGGGCAGAACAGGACATTCATGCTGAGCTGCCTGGATGTGGCAGCATGCTGCCTACTCCTCTGGTGCTACCTGCCACCTAGGAGCCTGTCCAGCCTATGCTGCCCACTGCCCTGGTGCTTCCTCTGCCACCCACCGAGGGCTAAGGGCACTGTCTTTTCCCAGGGAAGGGCTTTCCTTCTCCTCAGTTCTGGAGTTAGAATAGGTTAAATTGCATGTGAGCTCATGATAAGTGCCAGGCACTCTTCCCATTCTGCCCTGGAAAGCATGAAGCACTGGTTTCATCCTATATGACAAACCTGCTCACCCCTGGCCTCTGGACACAGCTGTCAGCCTGGGTACCCAGAGTCTGCTGGGTTTTCCCCTTGTCCAGTGCCTTTTCCCTGCTACATCCTCCACACCCAGAGCCTGCTCCCAGCTCCTGCCTGCTGCCAAAGCTGGGGCTGCTTCAGTGGGACATCCTGCATATTTGCAGCTGCCCTGCAGCCACATGGGCTGTGGCACTGTCTGATGGTGCCGCAGCCATGCCCTACCGTGCTGTGCCAGGCCAGCCCAGCCTCACAGGCCTCCAGCGTGCCGCTCCTGACGGGTGCTGGTGGCACAGATGCCCTCTGGACAGTGCTTTCATTTGCTGCAAATGCTGAATGAGTTGATGGAGCATCCCTGGAAACCCTCCCCACATGGGACAGCAGAATTGGGGCAGATCTCTCCGGGGCTTCCCAGCTGCAGAGCCGCCTGCAAGCAGCTAATCGCATTCTTAATTAATGTGAACCATGCGCATGGTGGGAGCCAGAAGAGGGCAAGGCGTCCGCTGCCCCTGCTTCAGAGCTCCTTTGTATTTCAGCARCAGTCTTGCCGAGCAGAGACACAATGTGCCCATAAAGGCACAGCAAGTGCCGATCAAAAGCCGCTGCCCCACTGAGGGGGGGCAGCAGAGGCAGCTGCCTCCCCACTTTGCCATGAGCAGTGGTCGCTCTGATCCCAGCACGGCCAGCGAAGGACAGGCAGGGCTGCCCTCCAGCCCCACGCTGCTGCCATGTGGCTGCCAGCCCCCTCCATCACTGTGGGGGCTTGCCAGGACCCCTTTATCTCTGGCAGGGGCACACTGCTCTCATGCTGGGGGCATCAGCTGATTTTTGCGAGGTTTAGTAGCCAAACAAGGGGGAAGATGAACCTTTGAGGGATTGTCGATGGATAACTGTATTTAAGCACCCCCAGCTCCACCGCGGCGTGTGTCTCTGGGGATGTGCTCTTGCATTTGGCCAGGCATTGAGTGTGCCTGGTCTGAAGTCAATCCTGGGCTGTCACTCCAGATTTCACAATCAGGCTGGGCTCATTGAAAACACGTTCTGGTGACCTGGAACCGCAGCCATTGTATGATCTGTGGCTTTCCCAGCCCTGCAGTGGGGCTAAACCCACCGCCGGCAGGGGAGGAGGCTCCTCGTGACTTGCAGCTTAGCCAGCGCATTAGTGAGCTGTTCGGGGGCCCCTCTGTCGAGTCCCTAATCCCCCCTTCCTGGCTACCATGTGATTTCGACCCACATCATTTGCAGGCTGGCCCTGCCCTCCAGCTTTGTGCGTTGAGTACAACCTCGTTTACCTTTCCCACATCTTGCTTTTCCCAGAGCCCTGCCTTGGCGGTGGTCAGTCCTGGGTGTTTTGTAGCCTAGCATCGTTTTGGAGCAGCCTGGCATTTGAGCAGAACCTCATATCAAATCCACAGTGGACTTGAGACCTCTGGACCCACATTTGCTACTGATGGATCATTTTGGTGATCTTAAAAATAGAGAAATGATGCAAGTGGACTAAAACCACCCAGATCTTTTTGTCTACCTCTGAGAGCTTGCAGACATCTACCCTGATCCACTGTCAGCACTTGACTCAGGTACACTGAGACTACCACCAAGGGAAACTCCTGCTCCAGAGGTCTTCCCTCCTGGCCTCAGGTCACTGCCAGACCCTATGCACTCCGGCAGGGCAGAGCTCTCCCCGCTCACTGCCCTGCAGCATCCCTGGAGTTGCCCTTCGGTCTTGTTTTGGATGCAAACACCATGGCACATCCAAAAGCCACTGGGGCACTTTGAGGAAGTCAGATGACATTGTTTCTCCCCATCTCAGATGGGGATGTTGCTCTCACCCCCATCACGAGGATGACGAAGGAGGAGGAAACAAACATGATGTAACTACAGCTCTAGGCCTGATTCTTCCTTTCTGGGCAACTCTGTTGACACAGGACAAACATAGATCACTTGTGACAGCAAATCCTGCTCTGCCATCAGACACTGTTAGTTAATTAGGACCTTTTAAGGCAAATTGCAGGGTTAGCCCTGCAAACAGGAGGTTTCTGTCAGAAACCTGACTCCCCTTTCTCTCTTGCAGGACCAGTACATGTTCCTGTACACCTGCATCAGGGACATCATCGCTCAGCAACAGCCCTAACACCGCTCGGCACTTCCTGGCACCGTCCTGCCCTCCACCTCTGCGCGGTCCTGGCCGGAGCCAGCAGCTGGGGTGAGAGCACCGTGGGGCTTCTGGCACGGAGTGAGCCCTGCAGCAAGAGGGGACCTACCCCGGCACTGTCACCAACGCGTCCCACATGGTGTTAGCAGCGACATGGGGTCTCCTGAACAGACGGGCAGTGCTGTCCTGCCACGCACTGCTGCAGCCCCTCGGTGCAGACACAGCGAGAGGCTGAGCAGGATGCTCCCCTGCTTTGGCCATCTCCTGGGATTCCTGGTGCCTGGAAGGTTTGTTAACCCCACTGTGGTACACAGCGCTGGCTTGCCCCTCAGCACAGAAGGGGCAGCCCTGGGCTTGCTCCCAGACAGCCCTGGCGCCCGCAGGCTGCCGAGGTCTCACACGAGCATTGGGCACCACAGTCTCTATGCACCCATGGGCGCCGGGCGTGTTGAGGTCTCAGACACCGCTGTGGACAGAGCATGGTGAGAGCTGGCTTGTCTCGGCTGGTGGATCAGTCTTAGGTACAAACAATAAACAGCCCTAGGAAAGAGTGTGCTTGTAAGGGTGAGTTGGCTTTTGTGGGGTCTCAGTGATGCCAAGGTCTTCCCCTGCTGCAGCACAGCAGCCATTCCCGAAAGGGCAGCTATGTCCCTAGCCATGGGCAGCGGATGGGGTGCCCTTGGGCACTCCAGATACTGCAGCCCGTGGCACACAGCAGCTTCTGCTCACTCTCATCTGCTCCTGTTACTGAGGCAACATTTCTGCAGTGAGCCTCCAACCCACCCGCAGCTTTACCAGAAGAGACACATTTTCTGGTGAAGCCTGGGCTTGAGGTTATGGACCTGCTGGCTCCCAGGAGCCGAGGACCACGGCAAAGCCACCTGGCCCAGCTGACATGCTGGCAAGCGGCTGGCAGCCCTGTGGCTCACTGCAGAGCACTGGCTGCTGCTCTGGGAATTGGGTGTCCATGCAGCCACATGTAGAGACACTGCTGCTCTGCAAGCAGGGATGGCCATGCACAAGCTGAAATTGCAAGTAGCAACATGGTTCATTGAGCTCCAAGTACAGGTCAGAACGAAGAGTTAAAAAAAAGCAGGTGATTTCACGAGCATATTCCTGGGGTAGAAAAAAMTGTACCTGGGAACCCGTTTACCCTCCTTCACCCCTTCAGGCAGTATGGGGKTATGGTACATTCTCAAAGCAGCACCCCTGCCCCAGTCTGGGCCCACACTCCTACCCACAATACCATGCCCTGCAGGAGCTGCCCTGGAGTGGGGTGAGGAGACAAAACCGCTACAACAAGGACGTCTCAAGACCTACTGCAAGGAGTAGAGAGCCCCAGGTGGGGGACTGAGTTGGCCACTCATCCTACTGCCCCTGTGTTTCTACAAACAGTTTCTCTCTCTTCCAAAACAAGGATCCTGTTGTCTGCACTCCAGAGTGGGACACCCAGGGCACCTAAGMATGGACAACCATCAGCCATTCCAGCACTGGGTTGATGCCTCAGTTGCAACTGGGTTTGATGCCCAGCACCTTTTCCCCCTCTCCCCAGATAACGTTTTTCTCTTTGGTGGTTGCTGTGCCCACCCAACTCCCGTCCCCACCACCCACCAGTGCAGTGCAGCTGCCAGCCGTGTGTTCAGGCAGGGGTGGGAACCTGCCTGTTGTCCTTTGCACCAACTGCCCACGTGTAGACACAGTGCGCAGCTAGGTAGGAGCAGTCTCTCCATGCACACAATATGTCTTCCATACTGCAGGCAAGGCTTCTCTGCTGCTCAGTCCCCTCTGCCATCCTCTCCTTCCCTGCATTCCCTGCTCTGCTCCCAGCTCCAAGCTGCAGCACTCATGGGCTAAAGAAAACCAAGCTGGTGCAGAGCCTTAGCCCCATACAGGGCTGATTTTTCCCCCACTGTTTGCCACCACCCTGGGCACTCTGTGTGTGCAAAATGCTGTCTTCACCACAGGTCAGAGCATCCTGAGTTGCCCATGACCACCCTCATCCACCCTGACCTGGATTGTCATGGATCCAGTTGCTGTTTGAAAATGTTTCCACGTGACTACATCTTTGTCCCAGGGTCACCCACCAGCATGATGTGACAGGTCACTCGCTGCTCAGCCTGCACAAGCGACCATCGCAGTGACTTGTAGCGTTTCTGCTTCTGGTTGGATGCCAACATGCCAAAAGCTCTCGAGGAGGATGTGTGAATACTTTCAACATGAAAAAGTGGATGTTCTTATGTGCACAAAAGGATTTATGATGTTGTCTTGGGAGGAGTCTGGCACTTGCCCATATGCTCACAGGAAGCCTGCTGGCTTTATGACTTTCATGTAACCAATAACTCCTAAACTATGCTTGTGCTGCAGGATAAGTGCCACAGCAAGGAAATGTTTACTCCCAGTGACCCCCTAGCCCAGTAGGCAGGATTGGTGGGGTCAAGCTGTTTGCTGCTCATGAGGTGCGTGCAGTTTGTAGCAGCAGCCACCTGCCATGTTCTTCTGGGGCACCACGGGAGAACACACCGGTGCATGCTGGAGGCCTGACATGAAGCAAGGAAGCTGCAAAATCAAATCTGATCCAAAGAATGATGTGCCAGTTGTCTGTCCAGAGTTTTGATTTGATAGGCTGGTGAAGTTTAGACCTGCCCAGCAGCACAGAATCTCACCAGTGTTGGGGGTTTTATCCCAGGAGCACCCAAGAAGGAGCAGTCTCAAAGACCATGTGGCCTGCTGCCACATGCACATAGGCCCATCCTTCTTAGACCTCCATCAGAAAGAACCCTGATGTCCAGCTTTCACCCTCCAGCTCCAGCAAGCCTTAAAAATAGTTCCTGGGCTACAAGACAGTAGCCTTTCTGCCAGGACCTGCAAGTCCACTCTAACAAGCCCCTACAGGGACAGTGAAAGTGCTGATATACTTCCACACCGGAGGCCCAATCCCATCCACTTGTCAGTCCTCTCCTCACTGCCTTAGCCTCAGCACAGCTGACCTGCAAAGCACACGAAGGCAAAGGTCCCTGCACAGGAATGAGAAAGGGAGCTGCTGATGTAGGAAAAGGATTGGTGCTCATTCAAACAGGGGAGAGATGAACCAGACCTGTATCCAACTCCAGCATCTCCCTGCTGGTGCTGTTGGACACAGCCTGTGGCTCTTATTTGCTATGCATGGCCCAGAAACCCCAGATGCTGAGCACGATTACATCTCAAAGGTATGTGTAGATGCGAGCTTTAGCCTGATGCCCAGCAGGCTCTTGTTCAAAGTGTGCAGTCTCCACTGAACACCAACAAGCGTTTGTATCTGTATTTCCCAGCATGGTTTATCATGTGTAAAACACCTAATGCTCTTAGTCTCAGAGGATTTTAAGAACATCTGCGGAGTGCCCTGACCTGCAAAGTGGGGCCAATCACAGTGATAGTGAAGATGTGAAGGAGGAGCCAATGCCATGAGGTAGGAGGAATCTTGTGAGGGGCACAGGAGGATTACCAGGGGTTTTCCTCTCCAGAGCCTGGCAGCTTGTACTGCTGGCTCCCTATCCTGGGTGGGTGGTCATTGCCCCTTTGACTGTGCATCACCCCACAGTAGCCTGGGGTTCTGCAGAGACAAGCCCTCCCTTGCTCTGCCAAGTGCAGCTACCAGGGTCTCCCAACAAACAGCCTGGCCAGGACTGCATCCTCAGAAAGGGGCAGCTGCCAAGGATAAGGAGGGGCAGGAACTCCCCATCCTCCCTTTTCTATTTTTCTGCAATCAGAGCTACCCTGTGGCTTTCAGAGTCATCATGCCTGGGGCTTTGCTCAAAGCCATATTCCCCATGGAGAGGGTCTGGGTCTGGCTCTACAGCTTGTGGCACAGGAGAGAGGCCTCAGAATGGGACAGCATTCCCAGGGACTGCTTGTGGGCTCTTGCCTTTCATGCAGAAGAGCAGGACAACATCCACATGAGACAACTTGGCCACCCCCCAGTTCACTCTTAGCTGATGGCAGTGACCGAGCAAGATGGGGGGTGAGTTCTGCTGGCACCTGCCCCACACCACCTCCTGTCCCAATGGGGCTCAGTTTAGCACATCACTGTCCATCTGCCTTGCCAGATGGGCTGCTGCACCAGGATCTTTCTTCAGGCCCTGGGAAAGCACTCAAGAATCTCCTGTGTGTCCATGCACAGAGATAGCAGTCCCAGCACGGGGCACAGCTACACACAGCCAGGCAGGTCTGATGCACGGAGCCAGGGCTGATGCACAGAGTTGCGAGGGGTGCCGGCTCCAAGTCGTAAGGCAACAAGTGAAAGCCACGGTGGGGGAGGCATAAGAGCTTCCAGAAGTCCAGGAGCAAGTGATCACACAGCTCTCACATCTGGCTAGCACAACACAACAGTGTTTCCAGCAGAGCCAGCAGCCAAGGTGAACCTGCAGACATCTGCAGCTAAAGCACAGCTGCTCTGGCAGGTATGAAGGGACCTTCTCATCAATGGGACAGGCACGGGACAGGGATTTGTCGCACAAACTGGCCGACAGGTTTTACCCAGTGAGTTCGGTATGGCTGTGTCTGTGGCACAGCCTGCTGCTCCATGTTTCACGTCCTGTCTGACAGGAGGCCAACTTGGTGACGATGATGAATTTACGACCTCCCACCCACTGCTGCAGCAGAGTCTGGAGCCACAGATGCTTACAGAGGGTGTCGTGGGAGCTGCGGTTTGGATGAATAATTTTCCAGCCCTGCAGCTCAGAGCCACGAAACCCAGAGGGGAAGAGAGAGACAACAAAACAGTAAAACAAAACAAGCCTCCAGCTTGGGCCGCCCAGCGAGTTCTGGACCGTGCCGTGTTGTTCTTCATATTTAGCCTGCTGCAGTCTGGCAGCATCCAGCCACCACCCTCCTCCATCAGCCCCCGTGCAGAGGTCAAGACCCTGGAGATGAGCAGGACCTTGTCCATTTGGACCCCCCCTTCCCACCCCTTTTCCTCCTTCCCCAGAGCAGGGGGAGACTGGGTTAGCATTGCCAAGTGACAGGAGAGCAGGGTACCTCGGATATCCTGGGGACCCACAGCCGTGGGAGCCTGCTGGTGACTGCTGGGGCACCACAGCTCCTTGATCCCACAGCTTCTCTATTCACTGGTGCTGAAGCTCTACCCTAGGCTATCCCCTGTCCTCTGCTCCCTCCAGGGCACAGAGAGTCCAGCAGCTGCCACATCTTCGCACAACACAGTAATGGGGTGTTGCTCCCACCATGGGGAGCCCATGGCACCCTGCCACATCCCAAGCTGGACACCTCCATGATATTAGGTGCCTGGCACCAGGTTGTGGCTGCCCCAGCTGTAGCCATGGTGTGGGGATGCCCACTGCACACTGTCTTTTCCACCTGAGCTGTACCAGCACCAGGAGCAGCAGGATTGCAGCCTATTCCTCCCCAGGATCTCCAGCATCGTCTCTCACCAGCTACTGCTATCAGCTACCTCC
Organism: Oceanodroma leucorhoa; assembly: GCA_030449065.1. Taxonomy (NCBI): domain Eukaryota; kingdom Metazoa; phylum Chordata; class Aves; order Procellariiformes; genus Oceanodroma; species Oceanodroma leucorhoa. Next base: position 264,981 of record JASVER010000166.1, read on the forward strand.
TGGAGAGCAGAAGCACTGGGGCCAGACAGATTCAAGGTAGGTCTGAACTGGAAGGTGAATTCCTCTTGGGACAGCTGAGTAGGACCAGAGCCGAGGTTCCTTCTTCAATGCCCTGCTCTTGCATGTGCTAGGCTTGCCATGGCTTTGGTTCCCTGACCTAGCTGATGCAGGCACTCCAAAAAGGAAGGTCTTCACGCAYGTGGGACATAGAACCAGGGTTCTGGTCCACCTAACAGGTCTTCTACCTAGCTCTGCCCCTCTGTCCCTCTTCTCTGCAGAGCATGGAGCCACCAGGCTGCCCCATGGCTTTTTGCAAGCATCTCCTGCCAGAGCAATGAGTTAAAGTGTGTCTGAGGCTTGTGCTATTCTGTGCCTTGGGCATCAGGGAGGAACCGTCCTTCCCTGTGCGACTTCATTGGCACCAGCCCTTCCTGCTATCAGGGAGSACGGATACCTCCAGTACCTGTCCTTCCCCTGCCCCAGTCAGGGAGCTGGAGCAGCATGCTGGGCCTTTCTGCTTGTTTACAATTGTTTGCATTTACATTTTGGAAAGCCTCTGGGAGCCCTTGCTGGGCCTGGACTCACCCACGGCCTGACTGTGGTATTTCAGCCTTTGGATGGCCCCGATGGGAGCAGGGGCACCAGGAACATTCCTCTGGCCTTTGCCCCTGCGCCCGATCTCAAATGGCTCCCCAGGGTATGCCCCGGGCTTACAGACGCATCCAAAGCACCAGACTTCTGGCTCCCGCTGCATTCAGCCCATGCCTGCTGGTTTGGGCCACATCCTACTCTCCCCAGAACCTGGAGGACCAGCTTCAGGAGGAGCCAGGGATGGCAAGAGAGTCTGGAGGGCTTATCTTATAGAGAGATCACATCCCAGGACCCCTTCACAGAGGTGCCATAGATGAGGTGGACGAGTGCATGCCCTGGCACACACGGGCCAGTCCTGGTGATGCCTATTTTTCTCTGGTGTCCCTGTGCTTTGTGAGACTGCCTGGGGCTCTCTGCATCTCCTCCTTCCCCTGCAAGCCCTTCTGGAGGGACTGCCTCTCTGTTGTCCTCTCCAATGTGCGGCACAGTGCGGTCTCGGTTCCTGCCGTGACCTTGGCAGTGAAAAACAGCCAGTGTCCTCCTGGTCTGCAGTAGGGACTGGTTGTCCTTGGAGATCAACAGCCAAACTGGGATTCTACTGGAGTGATCCTGAACCTTCTAAAATCTGGAAGGGAATAAAAAAAGGGCACAAGCAGTTGCCGCATGGAAGCAGGGCAGAAGACACACTTGTGGGTTTGTTCCAGGGCCCTCAGGTCTGGGACGTGCTGAGGACAGAAATAAACAGCCTCCAGCCCTTTGACTCAGCTAGCACAACCTGTCTTCCACCTTGGGAAGGTCCCCGGCTGGATGTCCAGGGCATTGGCAGCACCTTGGGAGGTGCGACAGGTGCCTTCCTYCGCTCTGCAGGAAGAGCATTGCTGAGTGACAAGGTCAAAGATCAGCAAGTTGTCCTCTCCGGGCTCACAGAGTCATTTTGGCTCTGCGGGAGGGGACATCAGTGCCTGTTGTAAGGGTTTAGCTGCAGCTCTGCCCCAGCTGTACCTCGGCAACAACTTTGTTAGCCTTTAAACTCTAACAGCTCTAGAAGGCCTCGCCAGCCACAGTCCACTGCCCAAAGCTTGTCTGGCATTTCATTTCTGGTCCACAGAGAGGATCTGGCCAGCACTGGTACCTGGAGTCCCAGCTCTCCTCAGGTCCAAGGCTGAGATCCAGAGCCAGACCACCTCGAGCATGTTGTGCTGGCATCAATAACGCAGCCCTTTCTCACCACCCCTTCCTCTTCTGTGCCCCTGATGAGCAGAGGCAATAACCRTGCTTGCAGTAGCTCACACGAGCTGGACTTTGTTCCCCGCTTAGGCTGTACTCTAAATTTTCCCAAGTTTTTTTCCCTGCTTTTAAGCAAGCTGTAGGAAGACCTGTTAGTCATGTAGTGTGAAGGCAGCAGGAGAAATACCACCTGGGATGTCACCTGCCACCCAGAGGTACCACATGCTAAGGTGTCACGCTGAGCCACAAACCCCCGGTGTTTGATCCCAGAGTCTCATCCTTTAAAGTCCCATCCTTTAAAAGCAGGTCTCTGTGATCGGGGGGTGCAGCAGAGCGTGTCGGGGAGCCCGGCTGGTGCAGCCGCAGCATGTGAGCAGCTCAGGTGAGCAGATAGTGCCACTCAGCTTGCTCTGGAGCAGTGCTCTTCTCATCTTCCCAAACCGCAGCCTGCCGCTAGAGGACAACACGCAAACACGTGTGAGCCTTGCAGAGAAACATCCACGCGCATTAATAGGAATGAGCTGGATCTGGAGCTCCCGGTGCCTTTAGTAAGGGCAGGCTGCAGCCCGCACTACTCACAGCAAACTGCAATTTCAGTGAAAGCCTGCTGAAAAGTGACACTTCCATCCCAGAGGGACTTATTCAGAAATTCCAGGTTTACCATGGAAATATCAAAGCCTTCTGGTCCAAAGGACTTGATGTCCAGACCCTTGGTTTTGCCAAGAGCCGGGCGACACGCTGGAATAAGTGAACACCTCAAATATTAACATCTATTATCAGATCTCAAAGAAATGAGACATGGAAATGAAATACCACAGCTGAGCTGGAATAAAAAGCAAACAGAAAAGTCAAAGCAAAGTGAGACACACAGAGCAAAGCCCTCCAACTTCAGGCTGTGTTGCTCCAAAAACAATGTGAAAAATGTCATTKCAGTCAATGCCTTCCTGAGGAAATGGCTCTATTTCAGCAGAATGGCAGCTTTCAATAGGAATCTCTTCAGTGTGATTTTTTTAAGAGCTCTATTAATAGTGTGCTCAGTCAGAGCCCTGGATCCCCAAGGAGAATTCACTGAGCGAGAAATTGTCGGGAGCTCACAATGCGGTTGGTGTCTGGATGCTTAGGCTGGAGAGAGAGGGATGGGGAAATCGTAGATAAAAGCTGCAGTTGCAGCCAGGAGCAGAGTGATAGCCTGACACTTTCTACAGACTGACACCAAATTCCTGGCTGCTGTTGGAGCAAACCCAGCCATTTCAGGCCATGCTAAAGCCCCACATCAGAGCTTGGAGGGGAAGCTTAAGGAACCCAAGGAGGAACCCTCTCTCTGAGGAGGGCTTCCTGTCTCCCCACCAAGCAGTGTTTTACATTTGGAGCTGTCAAAACATGTTGCAAATGTTTAATTAATGACATCTCTAGAATTGCTTACGATGGAAGGGGCTTAATTTCAATTAAATCAGTTCCCGCTCCTAGACCAAAATCCTTGCTCCTCTGCACTCGGTGACAAAGTTTCCACTGATTTCAGCAGTGATAGGGTTTCAGTCCTGAAACTGCAGGATCTGAATGGACTTTGCAAAAGAAATAGTTTTTGATCCTGCATCACCCAGGCCAGGAGCCCTCAGCCAGAGTCTGTGCATCAGCCCCAAACCCTGAGCTCGATCTTGAGCAGTTTTTTTCAGAGGAGATGATACCCACTCTGACTCAAAGGCCTCAAGGCACTCCAGCCCCGGGTTAGCTGGAGCTTGTTAAGTCTCCCACTTTGCAGACTGACCTTCCTGACCCCAGATAACTCTCCTATTTCTTTTATCCTGAGATAATGGGGATATCAATTAGGAAACTTTTTTGCCAGAAGGAAAAGTACATTCAGAGGAAGCCAGGCYGTGAAAACCGTCTCCCAGTCTGTGCTTCAGCCATGCGGTATCTTACCTTGGCATGGCCACAGCTAGAGCGGTGACTTCGTGAGTGCACATTGCAGCCACCTGGGACCTTCTTTCTCTGCCCCATTCACTTCCTCCAGCTGGAGGGGAGGCAGAGGGAGGAACACACCAGCTCTGATGGGAGTCCAGATCCACCTAAAGCCCAGTGGTCAGCTGTCTTTCTTCAGTGTGAAAGACCTGTGTTCAGCTGCCGTCCCCATTACAGACATGGCCCTGTAGAGAGGGACGCAGTGTGGTTCAAGCTGTGGGGCCAGACTCAGTCCCCATCACTGAACCCACTGCCATGGGAGGACTGCAAACGCCACTCACACACGCACCCAACCTTGATCTGAGCAAAACTATAGCAAGCAGCGCAGCTGCAAGAGCACCATGTCCCACTGTCCTGGAGAGCTCTCTGGAGAGGTCCCCCACCGAGCTCAGCACCATGACACTGCTGCTCCATCCCCCTGCATTTCCCACCCAGCCCCTGCCCCATGTATGGGGATAGCAACRGGGCTGCTTGTGAGTGAGGGTCGGACCACAGGACAGACAAACCTACAGCCCTGGGCACGGTCGCTCCCAGCAAACAGCTCGTTATGAGCTCCTCACTCCCTTCTCCCCAGCTGCACCCTGACTTTCCAGTTGCAGCTGGGTTTAGCAGCCAGCACAGACACAGAGTCCTTTATCTGGGGTTATATTTCAGCGTCCCAAAGTCTGGAGCCCTTGAAGTGCTGGTTGGGTACTCCTGCCTCCCTATTTATACTCCTCTGCCCTGCCGGAGCCAGCTTTGCCTTCCCCTGCCCTGCTATCTGACAAAAACATTGTTACAAAATAAGCACAGGTCCCGGAGCTATGAACAGGTCTTTATTTGTTGAGGTTTCTTTTTTTTTTTTTTTCCTTTCTTCCCTTTGAATGAAATTCCTGCCAGCTCTAAGAGAGAGAGAGAGGGAAAGAGTAGAAAGTTTAACTCCTCCCATTGGAGTGTCTCACGCCCCTGCCCAGCCCTTGAAACCCAATAACCAAGATCATTCAACAATGCCTTCCCTTCCCTGGCTGCATCCTTACCACACTCTGACCTGCAGGAGATACCCTGCCCGCTGCGTGCGAGGCAGCGGGATCGCTCCCCTCCATCCAGCTGAGCCCCGGGGTTGGAGCGAGCCGGCGGCACCTCGCACAGTCCCCGCAGCTGCAGCCAAGGCAAGGATGGACAAGCTCTTCTTCTTCTGGGGCATTCTCCTGGCCTCTTCTGCCCGCTTCCAGGCGGTGCCTGCAGAGCAAGGTGCTGCGCCTTCGTGCCCACCCCAGTGCCACTGTGAAGAGGATGGCATCATGCTCTCGGTGGATTGCTCTGAGCTGGGGCTTTCGGAGGTCCCTGCCAACCTGAGCCCTCTAACAGCTTACCTGTAAGTACAGCCCTTGCTGTTTCTTTTGCAACACTTTCTCTGGACTCCTTCGTCAGCTGCAGCTTTCCTCCAGCTTGGAAGTTTGTGCCACATTTTCCTGAAATTGAATTTCCTCTGGAAATTAGAAACAAAACAAAACAACAGCAAAAAAGGCAGCTATTACTCCAGGACCTGCCAAGCTAAGCCAACTCCCCCTCCTCCCTGCGCCCCTCAGCAAACGCTGTTTATATTGCGATGTTATGCATGCTTTGCTTCTTGATTACAGTGGATCAGAGGAGCTGATTTGCTGGGTAGATTCTGATTGTCTGAGAACATAATGGAGTATTTATACTGAGCAATTAGTGCAAACTGCTCTGGGATCCTTCTGTCAAACATTTCAATAGCTGTGATAACTCATGGCTTTTGGGGGTTTGGGTTGAGCTGGCCACCAGCAGTGTCCAAGCTGCCTCTTTAAAATTAATATTAAAGTCTTGTAAGAGGTGTGGGGGCTTTGGTAGGTTGTTGGGGTTTTTTTAATTTAAAAATGAAATTAAAAAATTAGTTATCTGAATGTTTCCCATCCTTTCTGGTATTAATACCCTAAAGGGTTAAACTATCACAGGGACTGGTGGTTTCCTTTCGAGCCCCAGAGATGGTCTCAGTGATGCCATCTGACTAGTGATGACTGGGGATGTCCCCAGGGTGAGCAGGGGACTCTGTGGAAGCATCTCAGGGTTTGGCCAGGAGCGGAAACACCTCTCTCAGGGCGACAAGTTGGCCCTGACATGCGCTGGGGAAGATGCTTGTTCTGTTTATTCGCAGAAAGTGCTGCAGCCACCAACTTCAGCTGTGCAGCAGATAGGCTGGTAAGGACCTTGGCTTTCCCAGCTAGGAATGCAGCTAAGGCGCTGCCAAGGGAAGCCATGTGTACCACAATCGTTGAGGACAACTGGTAGCCCCCAGGCAGTGCTGGGGATGTTCATTTTGTGCTTATCATGCTGAGGAGGTGCTTGTGTCCAGGGGTGGCATGCAGACCATGTGGCTGGTTTTCTGGTGTTCCTGGGTTGTCCTGAGCTGCAGTTACTCAACTGTTAAATCTAAGTACCCCAACCCATTCAGGAAGGGCTTTGCAAAGCCAGGTTGAAGCTGCCACAGCTAGATAAGACCTCTGCTCACCCTGCGTGCCTGAGGAGCACATAGCTTCGTCTTGTGCCAACCATTGGATGGCCAGAGCTGTATTGGGTGAGAAAGAAATATGACAGGAAAGGATGATTTTCACTGAAGAGCATGAAAGATGAGAGAAATGTGTAATGCAAGCTGTATTTCCCTGGGAGAGGGAACCACAGAGCACTTGTCACATGAGGTGTGTCCTGTATAGAGCTATCCCCTCTGCACACACCCTGGGGCTAAGTTTGGAGCCAGCTGCCTATGAGTGAAAAGTCACTACAGCTCTTGAGCGTGTCTTGATGGAGGTGGTTAAAAACATATGGGATGTAAGCGTGGGAGGCTGCAGCGCTTTGCAGCACTGATGCTACTGCGAGGACAAGCAGCAGCCCTGTCAGACACCCACTCCACCTTTGCAGTCATCGCAAAACGGGGCACCCGTGGCTCTGACTCCGCAGAGAACATGCCGCCCGTCATCTCTGCAGAGATGTCCCTTGGGTTGGGAGCCTCAGAGAGCTCCACTGCATGAACCAAGGGACATCTCGATGTTAAACGGTTCTCATTGCCACATTTACCCTGACCACGGTGGTCGGAGCAGGGACACAGAGCCCTGGGCTACGGAGCCCAGCGGGCCGGTGCTTAGGGATGCTCTTGGCCTGGTGCGGCAGGTGACGCTGCGGCTGCTTCTGGCAGACGTCTGGATTTCGCTGGGACTCGGTCTTCGAGACAGGCCTGCAGCAGCCGCCGCTTTGGGAGCGTGTCCGGTCCTTCGGCCGCGGCTCCGCTCTCTCCCGTGGGCTGCTACAGCAGCCGCTTCCCTCGCACGGTGGCGCCAATGACGGCCCTTTGCCGGGGACGCACCGGCGGTGCCACCTCCCCCGCCCATCTCCGTGCAGGAAAAGCCAGGCTGGAGGGACCCGCCGGGTGCAAAATCCATGGGGTCAAGCCAGGGAGATGCTGGAGGGTTCGGAGTTTTCCTCCTCCCCTTAGGGCTGGACCTATTTGGGGAAAAACAGCACATTTGCTGCCTATCCGTTATACGCTGCCAGTGAATTAACAAATAAGATGTAACAGAGGTAGGAAGGCAGGATGAACTGGGAACTATTGGAGGAGGACTGGAGAGCTGGGTTTTCTCCCTGTTTCTGTCACTACCTTCTTGGGCTATCTTCAGCAAGTCATGTGAGGCTAGTTTCTCAGTTATAAGGTGTGCAGTCAGGGCTGGTTTTTCAAAGCAAATCAGCATAAATTTTGTAGAAAGTATGGATATTGGAGAGAGATCTAAGCTCTTAATGTAAATTCAGGCTTTAAATCCACATTCAGATATGTAAAGAAATGCCTAGATTTTTTTGGAGAGCTGCAAGTGCTGAAAAGCAAGCCCTGTAATGGCAACGAGGAGCATGGAGCTGAAGGGCAGCTGCTCCCAAAACTTTCCAGCTCCTGTGCTCCATGCCCTGTCTTCTAAGCAAATTACTGGTACTCCTTTCTGTAAAGAGCAGGACTCCCTCAGGTGCAAAATAAAGGATCCTCGTAATAACCTCTGATTAGACACTGCCTCACCACTAATGAGCTCACATTCATGCCCCATCCTGACAACGCTGTGCCTCTGCAGTGCCTGTCTCTCTCCAAGAACCCTGTCCTTGCTCACTCTCGCACGTCCCTGAACTTGAACCTGATCCCACCCATCCAAAACTAGGCTTTTCCAATGGAGGCATCATTGGTGAGCTTGCAGCTGTGGTCAGGGAGATGGGAGAGAAGCAAGTCACCTCTTCCCAGGGGCACCTCTCCAGTATACACTTAGACACGCTGGTGTCTCGTTGGCAGCCCTGGAGAGAGCCCAGGCAGCCAGCTCAGCTGGGGGTTGTCCGTGTTATGTGACAGGTCCCTGCTGTCTGCATTGCTCCTGCAGGCAGCCTGAACTCAATCAGGGCTCATGCTGGCTCTAACAGCCCATTTCTCTAGAGCAGGACAGATCATCCTGCCTGGCTCATCACACGGTGGCTGGCAAAGAGCTTCTTAGTGCATGATGTATTTGGGGGGGTGAAATGTGTCTTAGCCTGGCCTTAGAGTCCAGCCATGAAACACTAAAGGTCAGCACACCTTCTCCCACACCTTCTCCTATTCAGCTATGTCCAGAGACCCTAGGGCCTGTATCAACCCAAAAGAGTTGAGCTATTCAGAGAGCAGATTTAACCTTTAGCTGATATGCCAGTCAGTCCTGACAGCAATGTGTCAAATATCACGTCTCTGTTTTCCCTGGCCAGCACCATATGTAGGAGCTTTTGGGGCTGGCAACAGAGGTGGGCTGGAGCTGATGGGGGCTCTCTGGAGAAGACAGCAGCAAGCTGAGAGTGCAAAAGGAGATTGGAGCTGCAAAGGGGAAGGTTTCTGCGCATCAGAGATGAGAATGTGCAAAGGGGCACGGGGGAGGACGGGAAAATGGTAAAAGCTGCTTGGTATTCATAGTATTAGCTTAGCTTCGATCGCTGGCACCACTGCAAACCCTGCATGTGACCTGGTTGAGCAACCCCACCTCAGATTCCCCATGGTATGGAAGTGCCACATCGCATGGGCTGGGGGAGTTCAGTCCCCAGCTGTCCCCATGCCCGTCACCCACTGCCTGAGCGCTGGGAACAGGGCTGTGGTCGGGTGCAGGTGCTCAGCGCAGCCCTCTGCCCCAGGATGGCATCATGACCCCCCTCTACCCCCTGGGGACTGGTGGCAATGGTGGAGGGGTGAAGGGATGCTTTCAATTTGCTGAGGTTGCTCCTGTTTCACCAGAAAAGTGACACCATGTTGCTGGTGCCTGCCAGGTCTCTCCTAGGGACACGCTGGCCTGTCCAAACATAGCTGGAAATAGGGGGCAGGAAATAGGGGACTCAGAGAAATGGAGTGCCTGTAGTCAGCAGAGGACACCCTCAGTAGTACCTACAGATGGAAAGGCAACAGCAGTAGCGTCATGGTCATGAATTTGGGTCAGCTAGCCAGACAGCACACACACGCCCTGGCCAACCTGCACACGTATAGGTTGGAAATGACACATTTTTCTGTGCCTTATCCCCAGCCTGGACTAAGGGGACACAGGGAGGATCTGGAAGGATTGCCCAGAATCATAAAATATCTTAGGCAGGAAGACACCTCTGGAGGTCTCTGGTCCACACTCCTGCTCAAAACATGTCCAGCTTGTGAGGTTGGTCAGGACCTTGTCCAGTAGGGTTATGAGTATCTCTAAGATTCCCTCGCCCTTTTCCCGTTTTTGACCATCCTCATGGGAAATGTTTTTCTTAATATCTAATTGCAATTTCCCATGTTCCAGCTTGTGCCCATTACCTCTCATCCTTCCTCTGCACAACTCCAAGAAGAGTCTGGCTCCATCTTCTCTACACCCTCCCAGTCGGTAGTTAAAGACAGCAATAACATTCCTCCATTTCTCTTCTTTTGTGAAGATCAAACCTACTTGTATGAACAGTGCATGGGACACGGGTGGAACATGGAGTATTGCAATGTGGGAGAGGGGAGCATGCAGGGTAGTGGGGATACTGCAGTGGAAGTGATAAGGATGAAGGACACAAACCTGYAGGGTACCAGACATCAGTAGCACCATGGCTCAAAGCTCAGCTGGAGGAGCCATCTCCCCCTTCCCTAGCGTCCCAGGTCCCCACAGCACTGTGGAGGGGTCAGGCTCTACCCCTGCTCTGTGCCCCATCCCCAGAAGCATTGGTGACCGCTGTGTCCTTGTCCCAGGCTGCATGCACACCTTGCAGTGAAGCCAGGTAACCACTGCACAGCTCACTGCATGCAATGCTGTTGCTCTGTCCTGGAAAGCCAGCAAAGACCTGAGGCACAAGACAGGTGATGAGGTTGTCAGGCTGTTGCTGTCACAGCAGGATTTGGGGGGGAAGAAAGAGCAGCAGAGAGTCTGGCTGCTCCTGCATATCACCAGGCATCTCAGGAGGCTGCCCAGACAGAAAGCTTCTCATTCCCCACGCTGTTTCCATTGAGGTGAATGGGATCAGGAGCTCTCAGGGCTGTTCTCGCATTGCAGAGACATTTTGAGCCATTGCCTGGAATTTAGCATCCCACTGGGAGTCTGGGGGCCCCACATCACCCATGCACTCCTCTGAGCTACCCTCTGGAATCAGGTGCTACACAGACCTGTGATAGGGATCTGCAGGAGGCAGGGATGCTCTGACATGAAGCTGGGCAGACACTTCCCTGGTCACAGAATGCTGCAGCCAGTGCAGGGAAAGAGTGAGTGGAAGATGCCTCTTTCTTGACATTCCCATTTTCTAAGCACCCACAAAACTCTGGGTAGGTGAGACAGCAGGGTTTGAAGACTGACTATAGAGCCACAGCTGACGCACGGAGCAAGACAAGCAGCAGTGCTGAAGGCAGCTCCCCTCAGCCCGAAACCCTCCCTAAGTGACTGCCCCAGAATCTGCCTCTCTGCAGTCCCCACCTTGGGAAAAAGGATCACAGCCCCCCACCACAGCCCCCCTAAGATGGGAAGCACCCCAAGAGGTGCCAGAGGAGCCGGGGCATGAGTAGAGGGGTAGGACTGGTGGCTGACCCGTAGGAGCCTGGGCAGGCATTGCAGCTGTGGGGAGGGGTGTTGGGGTTGAAGGGATGGCTGGGCTTGCAGGGGGCTGACAAGGAGATGGGATCTCCTGCATGGATGACAGGGTCCTCTGTGTGCCTTTGGGTATTAGGTGACATTCACACACCCTGGGGAGACAGAGGGAGCAGCCAAAAATGCAGAGAGTGTAAAATCCCAATGCAAAGTGTAAATTAAGTCCTTCCGGGGGGGGCATCCCTGCTATCCTTCCCCAGGTAATTTTGCAAAGATCAGTGAGTTACCATCCTGTGGCTGATGCTTGCCCAGTGCCAGGACTCATTCACAGCCTCTTCCTCATGCCATGGTCACCACAGGAGCCCCAACATTGCACCAGGACCCATCCAAACACACCACAAAGGTGCAGACTCACCCCAAAGAGCTCCCAGACCCTTCCACTTCTCAAGCCATGATAGAGCACAGGATTTCCAAAGCCACACCCAGGTCCTGGTGGCCAGACTCATGCACTGAGGGCTGGATCTCTGCTTGATCTTTTTCCCTGCTGGAAGACTAATGGGAAATGCCACTCCTGCCCCGTACAGCCAGAAGTGGCTGGAAAGCTGCCCGGCGGAAAAGGACCTGGGAGTGGTGGTTGACGGCCAGCTAAACATGAGCCGGCAGTGTGCCCAGGTGGCCAAGAAGGCCAACGGCATCCTGGCCTGTATCAGAAATAGTGTGRCCAGCAGGAGCAGGGAGGTGATCGTGCCCCTGTACTCGGCACTGGTGAGGCCGCACCTCGAATACTGTGTTCAGTTTTGGGCCTCTCACTACAAGAAGGACATTGAGGTGCTGGAGCGTGTCCAGAGAAGGGCGACGAGGCTGGTGAAGGGTCTGGAGCACAGGTCTGATGAGGAGTGTCTGAGGGAACTGGGGGTGTTTAGCCTGGAGAAGAGGAGGCTGAGGGGAGACCTTATTGCTCTCTACAACTACCTGAAAGGAGGCTGTAGAGAGGCGGGTGCCGGTCTCTTCTCGCAAGTAACAGGCGACAGGACGAGAGGAAATGGCCTCAAGTTGCGCCAGGGGAGGTTTAGATTGGATATTAGGAAAAATTTCTTCACCGAAAGGGTAGTCAAGCATTGGAACAGGCTGCCCAGGGAAGTGGTGGAGTCACCAACACTAAAAGCGTTCAGAAAACATGTAGACGTGGCGCTTCAGGACATGGTTTAGTGGGCATGGGTGCTGGGTTGGTGGTTGGACTCGATGATCTTAGAGGTCTTTTCCATCCTTAATGATTCTGTGATTCTATGATTCTAAGTCCACAGTCTCACCCTCAGAAATGCCTGGCATGCCTGGGAGAATGGCAGCCACAGCAGGAGCAAGAGGAAACATTTATGAACTTGGGGTCCCAGATGTGGGAGATAAGGCTGTTGAGAGGCATTAGAAGAGCTAGGCTCTGACACACACTGCAGTGGGTTCATGGGTTTATGTTCACCATTTAACGGCTTTGAGGCACTTCTTCTTTTCACCCCTAAAATATCAGGGGTAATCCACCTTCAGGGATTTAGTTTCCTCCAAAGTGGCCCTACAAAGACCATCCACAGAGCCTTCTGACCCTGTACAGACACTCCACATGGACACAGGTGTGTTCTGCATCCTTATTGCATCCTTGCCAGCAGGATTTCAAGGGGGCTTTAAGGTCAGGCCGCCTGAGTTCAACTCCAATCCCCCAGAACTCCAGTTTCCACCTCAGGGTCTCCTGTGGCTGACAGTGGCTTTTTGCTGCCGTGTTGCTCCCATGGGGGAGCATTAATGAATGCCAACACTTTGGGATATCCAATCAGGCTGGGCCAAACCAAGATCTGCCTGAGTCCCAGGTATCCRGGAGAGCTGCTGGTAATGAGTCCAGCACTGGCTCTGGCTGGTGTTTCCCTCTGGAGAAGGCAGATGAAAACTAACCAGAGGCAGTGTAATTCCTGCCCCTGTGCTCCCCAGCCTGTAATGAGGAGAAAACCAAACTGAGTGGATTTGGGATCAGGCACAGCTTGGTAATGGCTTGTGAGAGAAACTGAAAAGCAACCTGGAAAAGCCACAGCTACTGAGCATGTGCTTCCAAATGGCCTTTTGTATCCCCTAGGCATCGTGTAACTCTCACCCCAGCCAACAGCTGAAATTTCCTAGTTCCTTGGCCCGCGGCAGTGCTCAGAGCACTGCTGGTTTAGCAGTCAGAGAGCAGAGGACCTTCATCCCTGCATTACTGTCATGAGCCTGATGCTACAGATGCTACATGGTGGTGTGCCTGGGCTCAAGGCTCAGGGCAGAGCCGTGGGAACACGCTGAACCCCCCAGCAAGCAGCCAAAGTAGTGGTGAGGGAGCCAGTGTCCCAGTGAGATTGGAGGTGCTCAGAGCAAAGCCAGAACTGCAGGACCATTAATAGTGAGGTCAGTCCTAGAGCTGCCTGAAGAGCACATTTGGTGGGATGATTTTCCAAGCAGTACCTCATTTCATTGAAAAGGAAAGCTTAATGAAAATGCATCTGTGTTCATGGAACTCTGAATGGGAGAAATGTAGTAACAAGTTGAATCAAGAGAGATCATTTCAATGTTTTCACTTCATGGTGCTTTTTAAAAAAAGTTTCCATTTACATATTTTCACCTGCTGGTGTTACATTTACCCGTAGGCGATTTAATATTCACATTGCAGGACTCCAAAACTATCAAAGCAAAGCATCTTGATGTTTCTAAAACACAATATATTGATTTTTTTGTTCTAGACTAAATATTGACATGTTGGCTCTTTGTTCTGGGTTCAAGGGAAAGGAAATGTTGAAGTATCTGAATTTCCAATGAGGTGAAACTTTCAGGTTCATCACAGCTCTTCCTATCTCCTCCTGCATCATCATCTCCCAGCCCCCTTCTCTGCCATAAGCTCTGCTCCCATTTACCTCTTGATATTATGAGCTAGAAACGCTTTGGGTCCAGCAGTGTTTTGCTTTACTTGGCTGCTGCTATCCCAATGTAGGTACTGTTGGGATTCATGGGATGCTGTGCTCTCTGGAGAGTGGCTGGTCCACAAACAAGGTTTGCAACCCCCAAATGCTTCCCGCTACGACAGGCAGTGCTGCTGGGAGGGTGGAGGGCTGTGGCTTTATTACCACAGGTCATGGCTGAGACCTTCCCAAGATTTCAGTTCAAAAGGAAAGAGGCATCCTTTGCAGGGCTGTTCAGAAGTGGCAGCAGGGTGTCTGGGGCACWGGATGTGAGCAGATGTCCACTTCTTGGTGGGGCACTGTCTGAGTAGGGCTGCAGGAGGTGAGATGCAGGATCTGCTGATCCCAAAGCCAACAACTGGTGCCCAGGTCTTTCTGCAGGAGAGGGAGCAGCCAGACCTTCACTGCACTTGCTTCACAGCTGGCAGCGAGCGCTGCGTTCCCTGGCAAGAAGGGAGCAGGTGTACGGACGAGGAGTGTGGTGGGGAAGGCAGCACAGCGGAGTGGTTAGAGCAAATGTGCATGGGCATGGGGCTGTGCTCCGGAGTGGATAGTTGCGTGTGACTGCCAGCAAGCCTCCTCACTCCTTCTTCACTCTGCAACTGCAACCAGGGCAGCTTGGTTGGGACTGGAGGAGACCAGTCCCTCCCGCTTGCGCTTTGAGGGATGCCCCAGTCCTGGTCCCATCTGTCGGAGCGAGCGCGGCTGGGCTGCAGCAGGCACGCCGTGTCTGCATGCTCCCTTCCAGCTGGCACTGCCGTGCAGGGAGCCTGGGTGGGAGGGAGCTGCTGCTCACTCGCCACATGCTCTGGACTTCAGCCGCAGCAGGCTGGTCCTCGCTCCCATCCGATCCCGCTTTGCCTCTCCACCATGCCTGAGAGTATCGGCAACAGCAGAGCCCAGCTTTCTGCAACATCGTGCACTTCCACTGCAAATGCCTTCCTCCATCCTCCCCCCTCTCCTCCCTGCCCGCCCCCCAGGCTAAGTAATATGCCACAGCCTCCCCTCTCTCCCTCCCTTCCTTGAAGAATAAGCTCATAAATCTGCCTAGGGCAATGAAAACACTGAGCTCATGGCCCTTAGATCTGTGCGGGAGGAGCTCTAGCTGGCGATTAAAGGAGTTTAGGGTTTTCTTTGAAAAGCTCTTTGATTTTGGCAGAGGCTCTGGTGCCAAAAGGCAGCAATGGAGCTGCAAATGCCTCTCCCCCTCTGCACCTGCCTGGGTCAGGGAGCAGCAGGAGGGTGGAGGAGGGAAAGGGAAGCGTGGCGCTTCCCAGCTCACTGCAGTGGGGGCTGAGGGACCCCCATCACCCCCTCTCACAGGGGAAAGCACCCTCTGCCAACAGCAGCACAGTGGGTGGTGCTGCCTTTGAGCCCAGACACTTCAGCCGGGGTGCCAAAATGCCTCCACTGCTGTGGAACAAGGTGCTTCCCCAGGTCCTTCTTTGGAGGAGCTGGGCCGGGTCTCAGCAAACGTCATGGGACAGATGGATGCTCCTCCCCTTGGCTGCTCTGAGACAGCTCAGAAGGTATCTGACATGGGCCAGGCTCCTTGGGGACGCTGAAACAGGAATGCGAGCCACCTTCATGCACCACAGGGAAATAGCTCTGGGTGGGGAAAGGGACTCCAAGGGCAGCCCAATGCTGAGCTCCCTGCAGGCAGCACAGGGTCCTGCCTGGGTGCCAGGGAGCCAGGAGAGGCTGTGAGGAGCCAGAGAAGAGCTGGGGCCAGGACAGGGATCACCACAGCAGTGCTGTGAAAAGTGGTGGGAAGGGATAGGGGAGAACTGTCAGGGCTGGGAGGAGCCTGAGGTCTTGGAGAAGGACTTGAGTTTGGTAGGACCTGAAGAGAGGTCAGAAACAGCCTTCATGAAGAAAGGCAGGACCAAGCACAAGCATCTAGTGTTGCAGCCAAGTCAAAACATAGCCAGGCTCCAGCCTGAGTGGAGGCAGGAGCTGTGCCAGTGGTGGGGAGCAAGGGGAGGACACAGTGAAGCTCAGGTGGTGCCTTCAGTCTTGCAGGGATGCACCAAGGATCCAGAAAGGGGTAGTGCAAAACCTTTCCCAAATCCACCAGCACAGGCTTTGCTGACAGTGATGAAGGAGGGCAGCTCTCCAGTCTCCTCCCCTCCATGGGATGACAGAGGAGTCTCCCGAGGTATCAGCAGCTCTCCGTCTCCATTTGCCTTGTTTGCAGTCCTTTCTGTAGCTGTTTAAACCTCTTTGAAGGATTTGGAAATGAAAAGGAGCCCCCATGGGAGTGGAGCAAGTCAGACACACCTGTAAGGGTAGGACCTGCTCAAGGGACCTGCTGTCTCTTCTTGTGAGCAGCCACAGGTCCCACTACAAAGACACCCCGGGGAGACAGGATAGTTTCCAGCGCTGAACATCCCCGTGGGGCACCAATTAGTAACATTCCCCTTTGTTCAAAGGGAAGGTGAAGCTCAAGCACTGCGCGTCATCCTGTCAGGGTTGTGCGTGCAGTGGTGGGAACTGCAGAGGTGGAAGGGGAGTGGAAACATGGTCTCCTCTGCCGAGTAAGGGGTGGGAGAGCAGGGGGGTGCACGCATGGGGGCAGGGAGGGCTGTTGGGAAGATGCCCCACACGTGTTGAAAGGTTTTGTATTGTGACTTCACTGAGCTGTGAAGACCACCAACACCTGGGACATTCCCCCTGCCCAGTGCCACCTTCCAGAGCCAGCGGTGCCTTGTGCACGGAGCAATGAGTTGAGCCAAGGCCACAGCGGCTGCTGGCAGTGTGGCAGTGTGGCCAAGCACCAGGGATCTCAGGGACCTGCAGGATCTGAAGGCACAAGTCACCTTCCCAAGGAAGTTATCTGGTGTAGGGATGACTCTGGGTGTAATTGCACCTTGCAACTTCAAGAGAATTCCCAATTCTGGGCATTTCTTCACCTTAGTAAAGCAAATTTTCATCATTGCATGCATGAAACCAGCAGGAAAGGCATTTACACTTTTAGACAGAAATTAATCTTCCTTCTTTCCCAGAGCACACGAGAAGAAGTTCTAGTTGCAGGGAACAATCTCTGCAATTTTACTTTACCCCTGTTTCTGCAGCTGCACACCTGGCAGTGTCCCCACTGGCTTCCCAGTACCTGGGAGCTGAGAAAGGCAATAGCTGTGTGAGCGTTTTGATGATTTCCCAGGCAGCACTCTGAGTCAGTCTGACTATGGACGTGAAAACAGTGCTTCTGCTGCTGCTCAGCCAAGCATCTCCCAAGGGAAGAATGAGGTACAGAGTCACGTAGCTGCACTGTAAGGCTTTCTTCTCCCTGTACATAGGGGCATAGGAGTTGTCAGATATTGTCCCAAGCTGTTGTCCCAGATATTGTCCCAAGGCTCTGTCCCAAGACTGGGAAGTGACCTGCCTGAGCAGCCTGTGCCCCAGGTACCAAAGGACAGAGACATAACTTTAGGATCAAGTGTGTTGTATCCGCAGAACTAAAGGTATCACAACCAAGACAGGACCTTGATTATAAGTGCAGGTAAGACTTTTACTGTTGCATTAATTTCCTGTGGCAATGAGTTCCACATATTAATGAGGTGCTTGTTGCACAGAGCAGTTTTACATGTGCTCTGACAACAGCATGTGGGGCTTTACTGAGCGCAGGGGCAGCCTCGCTATACATGCTGTCCTTAACGCCTGTTCAGCTCAGGGCCAAAACAGCAGGTTCTTGTGCTACAGGTTGTGTTTGCAGCTGCAGTCCTGCCCAGGGAAGTGCCTGTCGGTTAAGGTATTGTTGTGCTTTCATGTGGTGTAAGACAGCGCAAGATTTATTAGTGACAAAAGCATGAATGCTGGAAGCCTTGATTTATTGAAGGGGGAGAGGAAACGTGTTGCAGCCCATGCTGGTTAGTGTGGTGCATCTGAGATGAGCTAGCACATGCTGTGCAAATGGCCCTGCTCCTCCATGAGATGCTCTGGCTCATCTGGTGATACCATGAGGTAGACCCACTCCTTTTCCAGGGGATGACTTTCCACTGACCATCTTGCAGATGCTTTGAGGAAAGGGCTTTTCCTAGATGGAGGGACACAAAGACTCAGACTTCTGGGAACAGACGGGTGCCCCATGAGCTTTGGCTCCCTTGTATGGTGGAGGTGGGAGATACAGAGGACTGGAGTGCAGCACGAGAAACCTGGACTGTTTTCCAGCTCTGTCCCAGCCTCATGGTTTACCCCAAACAAGTCGTCTCCTTTTCCTGTGCCTCAGTCTCCCTATCTTTAAAGCACGACTAATAAACCCTTCTCTAGTGCACTTTGAGATCAACTGATTAAAACAGTGCTATAGAAGAGYTGGAGACTCTCAGCACTTTTCAGACGCATGTCTGGACCTTTCGAGCTAAAATACCTTTTAAAAGTTTATTAAAAAATTCTTGAGCTTTACATTTGTTCAGCCACAACATGAAGAAAAGCAATACTAGACTCTCAGATTTGTAGCCTGCCTTTCATGTCCACTGACCTCATCACTCCTTGCTTACGGATGCAGCCACAAGTCAGTGCAGCTACTGAAATACTCCTCTGGAGCCGCATCCAGCAGCTGTTTAAAAGCTCGTGGGCAGCACTGGTGAACTCCGTAGAGGAAGTGAACCCAGCTGGTAAACTGCAGCTTGGCCAGAGCTTCTGTAAACCCCAATTCTTTAATCTAATCTGTTTTCTATAGGAAGCTACGTTGCTTTTAGCATACTTCTTCCTGAACATATGGGGGTAAATAACAGCTATTCCAGCTCTTTGGCTAAACCAAAAAAGGAGGGGAAAGATTGGCTTGGGTTAAAGAAATAGATTTTTTTTTCAGGTTTCCCATGCAATTAAAATTGAACCAAAACAAAACAAGTTTGTTCTGGGTATCCCTGAAACATTTTGTTTGACCCAAAAAAGAACACTTTGTTTCATTTTTGAGTTACTTGAAAATCTTTAAACCCTTTTAAAAAAAGATCTTACAATAAAATGTTCCACCATCTCCCCCTCTTCTTTTTTCAGTGGGGCATAATTTTTCTGTGAATTTACTTTTGACCAAAACGTTGTGGGTTCTGCCTGACCTAGAAAGTCACCCAGCTGAGCTTGTGCCATCACTTGTTTTTCCTTTCAATACCATTTCTGTTTGTTCACCTCCCACTGTACAGACACACGGGTCTCATGGGAGCATCACCCTCATCCCAGGGCTGCGTTGACTTTCCATGGAGGCTAGAGAGTGGCTGGGAGAGGGGAGGAAAAAATCCACGAAGGCTCCTTTTGGCTTCAGAGAGCTCCTCTGGATCTTCTGACTATCTCTGGCTACTGCCAAGGCACCTTCGAAACACCTTTGAAACGTCTCCAGCATGTTGGGCACCGTGACTGGGCTGGAGGGGAAATCCACATTCCCTTTGAAGTCTGGATACTTGAGCAGTCTTAGAATTATAGGGCTGTAATATACAGGAATGTGTGGGGCTGTAATTGTGACTTAGATCCTTGGATGAAAGGTGCTATGTACATACAAAAGGTATTATTATTATTGCTATTATTATTACTATTATTATTACTATTATTATTATTATAGGGCTGCAATATGTGGATTGGAGATGAAAGTAGCACCAAAAGATCCTGAAATACGAGATGTGTCTTAAGGAAATTTCAGCTTGGAATTAGGTTTTGTCTACATGGGGGAAGCAGAGCCGGCTGGCTCCCCTGCACTGACAGCTCTGGGGCTTTTATGGAAGAAGTCCTGTATGCAGACATAATTCCTGAATCCAAATTGCTCTGACTCTCAGAAGGGTGTCTCCAGGAAGAGCTATTCTAGAGCAGTTTTTGCAGAAAAAATGACATCAGACATTTTCACCATTCTTTCTGAGACACTCTGCTGCCAGGCAGACTGTAGCCATCACAAAATAAGTCCCTGGTGCTTGAGCCGTCCAGTATGAGAAGTATGGGAACTGGTGGCTCTTAGCAGGGTTTTAGAGGCTGGGGTGGAAACTGGAGCAAACTCCCAGTGTCGCTGAGCAGCAGAGAGAGCTCATGTGCACGTTGATTCTCCTGCACTCCAGCAGAGATGGGGCCAGATCCAGCATCCTGAGCTCATCGTCCTCTTTCCAGCCATCAATCACATCTCTCCCTGAGCAGCCTGGGATTAGAGCACGAAGGAAGACAGAGATCAGCTTTGATCCTTCATAGGGTCTGTGGCTCTGCACAGCCTTTGCCATCAGCCTCAAGTTGTTTCTCCTGCCCTGTTCTGCACTCACATCTCATTAACAAGGGGGGACTTAAGTAAAGCCAGGCGCTGAAGTAGGACTCCCCATGACAGCACCCGTGGTGATTTTCTCCTATGTCACAGGCTCTGCAAAGCGTCAGGTTTCACCCTAGCATGCAGCTCTAGCTGCCTCTCCTGGGGAAGGTTGGGGGAGGATTTAATCTGCTCTGATTTCCATCAGCTTTGAAAGCCCAAGCACAATCAGCTTGAGTTTTTCCACTGACTTCAAAGATTTTGGGAAAAGGCCTTGGCTCTCCTGCTTCAGGGGCTATCACCTATGAGAGTGCAGAGGCATGTCTGCACTCAGCTGGTCTTGCTGAAGAGCTGAACCAGAAGCATGGGAGGCAGGTGGAAGTGGGAAGGACTATTTTGCTAGAACTGGACCCCTCCCTGAAGAAGGCTTTCTCCTTTCCTGTGTAGCAATGCTGGCTCTGGCTGGCACAGGCTAGACATGATATGGCACTGGGATCTAGCTGATCAGCTCCAGCGGAAACAAAACCTACCCTGTTGGACCTGGTCCCTGGAGCAGGCCAGGGAGCAGACTGAACTGACTGCACCCATGCACCCAGAGACTCCTCTCAAGCATCCAGGCCCCCATTCTCCCGCAGCATTGCATGAACCAGTAGGCAGCTTCACACTTTAGCCTGGAAGAGCTTTCATTTTAACTTCGGCTATGAGATGGGATGATGAATAATTCTGTCTGCAAGGCTCTTTCACAGCCACCTTAAGCCTCTCCCTTGCTGTTTCTGTGGCAGCACTTCAGTGCCCAGCACAATGTGCAGCAGGGCAGCTTCTCCCAGACAGACTCTTCCCATAAGGGTGTGGAACAACTGCCAGAGATGAATGTGCAGGAAATAGCTGCATGCTGGTAGCTGTCTGGGGTGTCACTGGCTACAGCACTTCTGCAAAGGAGCTTCCTTCTCACCTGATGCTGTTTCTGGCAGGTACAAAAAGGGGGAATTTAAAACCCCTGCAAGGAAGGGTTCATAAAGTGTTAGTATTATAGCTATGCCTGGTGGTCTTGGAAGGAGCAGAGGAGGATTTGGAGTGCCAGCCAGAGCCGCTTTGACTCCAGAATCAGCTCGAGAGCCTTTAGAAAAAGCATCTTTCTGAAGAGATGTTCAGAAGCTTATGCTAGATGCTACATTCACATCAAACCAGACCTCACCTGAAGAGTAGACACTGCTTGGAGAGCAGACCCTCCTTGGCACTGGGACTTGGGCACAGCCATGTAGCTGAGCATTGTCAAGCAAAACTCTCCACTAAGTACAGACAGGCAGATTTTCAACAGCCCTGAACTACCAGAGGTGCCCCTGGAGCAAGGGATCATCCCAGGCATCTGAATATCCAGACATAAAAACATTTCGCCTGATAAGATGCGTGCCAAAAATCTTTGAAAGGGCTGTAAACCACAGACGTGTGTCTAGTGAGCGGCCTGAGCCAATTGCTATGCCCCAGTCTGGCAAACAGCAGGAGCCCTGGGGACCATTCTGTGCATCCCTGGGCAGGTCTCCACTCGACTCTGTGAATGCCGGGCCCTGGGACTCAGGTTTCCCTGTGTCGTAGGCTGTTGTGCTCCTTCTTCATCCACTCCTCTTCCTTTCAGTCTGCCCCTTGGCCAAAGCTTTCTGACCAAGACATCCCACGCATGCTGGCTTCCTGGGAATTTTTGTATTCTTCTGGTCAAATATTTCCCCTACCTTGTTACTCCACGTGCCTTGTGAAATCAGATGTGCAGAAGCAGGAGCAGGACATTTACCTGAACCACAAGGGCCATGGAGCAAAGGCTGGCTCCCACCAGGGGTGATGAGTCAGGTCCATTCACAGCGGTTTGTCCATTGCTAAACTCCCACAAGCGAGGTCTGGCCCCTTAGCGGGAGGGTTCAGCTCCCTAGCCCTGCCCCACTCTTTCCCAATTGCACTGATAAGTGGAGCTTTTCTCCCAGCAGAGTCGGGAGCGATGGTGACTCACCACCACTTCAGCGTGAACCATGCAGCCAGGCGCTCCAGCAGCAATGTGTGCTGGAGACAGGAAGACTCTCGTTACCCACTTGACAGCAGAAGAAAGGCTTTTCTTGGTGCGCAGGGACCACCCACTGGAGAATGAGACAAGGCAAGAGCCGTCACGCTCTAATGTCTTGTGGCTTCCTGGTGACACCATAGAGTCTGCTGCAGTTAATGGAAACCGGCTAGTTACTCAGGGTAGCAAAGATCACTCTGAAATGAGCCAATTCTTGGCATCTCTGAAACGCAGCCTGTCCCACCARAGGAGCTCCCAACCCCCTGCCAGGCCATTGCTGGGCTTGGCTGGAGAGCACCTCAGCCCAAATCCCTGCAGGCATCTCATTGCCCTTAGAAGGTGGCAAGCATGGTGAGGAATACAGCTGGTATTCATCTCTTACCTTGGGCTGTGAGTTTCAGCCAAGAAGCCAAGCTGCTACAAAGAGCATGCAGAAGCTCTCCTCCTCTGCTATCGTAAATGCTCGGAGACCCTTCGTCTATAAATCATGCACTGTCTTGGGAGGCAGGGCTTGGATGCTTACTAGCCACAGAGACCCAAGCTTTTATGGTTTATGGTAAGGAGGATGATGGCAGGATCAGTAGTTCCCTGGGAAAGGGTTCAGAAATGAACAGATTGTATCACTCGCTCCAGCACTGGTACCACAAGCGAAGTCTGCCCTCATGGGCTGCATCAGTAGAAGGAGAAACCTACAGGATGCTGTCTGCCATGTGTCCCCATAACCAAGATGGATCCCCTGGGTTGGATCCTCAGTTTCTGCTGGCTGAGATTTCACGGCTGCTGTCTTCGAAATTTCCTCATGAAAATCCAGAAGTCCAAAAGGCATTTTTCAAAACTTTCAGCCATAATGTTTCATTTTCGGAAGCCTTTGGTCTGAACACAAATAATTTTCAGCCAAAAATGGCTGAAAACCACCAGCAATTTTCAATTCCGATAAAAACGCTATTCTCCATTTGACAGTGTCAACAACTGTTGTTTTTTGCTCCTTGCTCATTACAGTTTCCTGCAAGAGGAAACAAATGTCTCCAGGCAGCGACCCCCTGCGACCCCAACAGTTTATCCATTTCTCTCATCCAACACAGTGCCTTCTCCAGGGACCATTTCTGTCACCTCCAAAGAGATGCAGAATGCTGCTTCTGGCCCAGGGATCTGGATTGTGTGTGGACAGGAACATTATTTATTGAGCTCACTGGCTGGTGGCTTGCTCCACAGTAAGATTCAGCTCAAAGAGGAAGGATAAATCACAACTCAGAATGGTGTTGGCTAATAAAGCCATGGCTGAGAGAGGGTAACAAATTAGGTGGGAAACGCAAGTGTTTCAGGGCAGTAATAGAGCCCACATCTATCTGTGAGACTGTAGGAGCAGGAAATATTGCCTGATGAAGCAGATGGGGAGCAGAGTGTCTCCCTCCAACTATGTCCTGGGCTCTTTCTTTGCAGGCAGCCCAGGATTAGGGACTTAACAGCAGGCTGATAAGGTTGTCCCAAAAGGAAGGCAGACCAGGTTGATTGAGTGGCTCCTTGAGGGTCATTGTACTACAGTCCAAGAAAAAGAAGAGATGGTATGGTCTGGGACTTCTTAGAAGAGGTGATCAGAAAACAGTATAATGCGGCTCTCACTCTGGCTGCAGTGTTGCCATCCGGAGAAAAGTGCAAGAGACTGGATGAGTTGCAATAAATACAAGGACTGGCTGTGCATTGCCCCAGAGAGCCTCCCTGCATGACAGCTTATGGGGGTTGATCCCGACCAGCAGCTCAGTACCCTCCCAGCCACTTGCTCACTCCCCCCAGTGGGATGGGGGAAAGAGTCGGAACGACAAAAGTGAGAAACCTCATGGGTCAAGATAAAGAGAGTTTAATAGGTAAAGCAAAGCTGGGCATGCAAGCAAAGCAAAATAAGGAAACCACTCACTACTTCCCATCAGCAGGCAGGTGCTGAGCCATTTCCAGGAAAGCAGGGCTTCATCACGCGCAACGGTTACTCGGGAAGACAGACCACAAAAGTCCCCCCTTCCTCCTCCTTTCCCCATAGCTTTTATTGCTGAGCATGATGTCATATGGTATGGGATATCCTTTAGATCAGTTCAGATCAGCTGTCCCAGCTGTGTTCCCTCCCAGCTTCTTGCATGCCCCAACCTACTCCTAAGGGGTGCAGAGTGGGAAAAAGATGCTGTGCAAGCACTCTTCAGCAATAGCCAGAACACTGGTGTGTTATCAACATAGTCGCAGATCCAAAACACAGCACCCTGCAGGCTGTTATGAAGAAAATTAGCTCCAGCCCAGCCAGAACCAGTTCACCCCTCCATCGATTTGCCAGACTCGAGCATCCACCCGCTTGTAGTTCTCTCTGGCAGGTTTTTGCAGGCTGGTGTGGAGGTCAAGGCTCTGTTCCCAGATCCTGTTATCACTGCACGAATTCATGGCCACAGCTAGATTAAAATCATCCTTTATTTAAATGCATTGTTGGTCTTGATCTTCTAGATCATGGTGTAGATCATTGTTGCTGTTGTGGGCAGGATTCTGCTAAATCTTGATAAATCAATCCAATTCTGATAAATCAATTCAATTTACTCACTTTATATACAGTTATTTCTGTACTGTTGTTGACCAGTTATGTGACCTCCTCCCTGACCATGTTACTGACAACTTTTTGGAGGCAGGAAGGCAATATTTATATCCTATAGCTCCAGTCCCACAGTCTTTCCCACAGTCCCACACAACTGGTTACAGCACAAGCCTTCTAGGGCAGGGCCTATCCGTACCATGAGTTTTCTAAAGGTCCAGATAATAATTAATGTCTAGTTATCATATTCTTCTGCCTGGCAGATTTGAGGGAATGTCTGGGAAGTTTTGTGTCTGAGCTCAGACTTGGTGACATCAGAAGGTTTCAAAGGTAACTTCGGCTGCCCTAGCTGCTCCTGTTCTCTGCTACAGTTTGAACTTTCACCAGACCCACCAGGTTCATGATGAGACCTACAAGGGCTTTTTGTTATCCTATGACTTCGAGTTATCTCGGCAGGGAGGTGATCTGTCCTAGCTGCAGGACTGCAATTCCTCTTAGCACACGAGGGAGTCCTACGGCTGTACTGGAGGAGCTTTGCTACCCTGTTACCCATTATTTCTCTCACAATCCTGCTTGTTTCAAAGTTGACCATTCCTTCTTGGCTAGCCCAGGTCTTGGATAAGCCACAGAACTCCAGGGCTGGGACCACTGGTCTCCGTAGCCTGAAGTGGAGCTCCAGGTTGCTTTGTTGTTGCTTTGTTGCTCTCGTCAGGAGAGAGAACACTAACAGATATGTTGTTATACACCCAAGCCATGCATCGTCAAGCAGACCTGAAAGGAGAGCTGTCTTTGCCCTGGAGTAGCACTGACATTCCTATGTTAGGTACTGGAGGTGCCCCAAAGCTCAAACAGATACAGACTGCAAATTTTCAGAGCAGCTGAGGTCAGCCTTGTCATAGCTGAGCCCGATGGAGGATCAGACCATGACAGCCACACTTGGCAGGTCACCTTGAGAGCCACAAGCTGTCATAAGCCCTTCTCCAGAGGAGAATCAGAGCTTGGCAAAGGTCCTGCACTGTAGATCTGTAGATCTGTTAGAGATGCCAGGGACATTCACTGCCCGCACAAGGAATGGAGACCAGGGAAGCCAACTGCTCAGTATCGTCCTCAAATGCAGATCCCAAACTGTTGGGAAAGGAGCCTCGATGGAGGTCAGGGCTGAGTGATGGCCACAGGAGTCTTTACCCAGTGAGGCAACTGTGGCCAACGTACGAGGAGCTTATGGGGGGAGAAGGTACAGGGAACAGCAGAGCGCCCTCCCTCCTCATCTCAGCCAGCTGGGTGGTACCTGCAGTGATGGAGATGCTGTGTGCCTGGCATTTAACATTCGCTGGGCCAGGTGCTACCTGGGACTTACCCACTTCGCGTACAATGGGTGTGAACAGAGCTCTGTTTGCCCTGTGGACTTGAGTGGTGGGGTTGGAGAAGGTGTAGCCCCTCGTCAACCTGGAGCCTGCCATGTTCCCTGCCCCTCCCCTTCTCTGGCCTTCTCCATGCCAGGGAAGGTGTTTCACTGTGCACATTGAATTCCTTAAACAGTGCCCACCTCACGTTCCCTGAGAAAGGGCTGTTTCCCGCAGATGAATGCTGGCAGCACCAGGCTCTCAGATATTGTCATCTTGGGATATTGCCGGCTTTTAGTTGTTGCTCATGCTGGTGCAACTTGTCTGGACAGGACAGATGATACTTTGGTGTATGAGCAGAGGGAGTGCCACTGAGTCACCCGCAGGGCATCTGATTTCCAGACATGGCCCACGCACTTCACTGCCTTTCTCCCAGGAGACCGGGCCACAGGTGCTGGGGTCATCCCTTCGTCGATCCATATCTAAAAAAGCAGGGAGCAGGGCTGGCACTCAGGGCTTTCCACTGGCGCAGCATCCACTGCCAGCAGGCAAAGGTTCCCACATCCTGCAGCTGCCAGGGAGCTGGGAGCAAAAGTGGCTGGTGGGGTGTCCTCTCTCCCTCATGTGGAGCAACATCTGGGTCAGTTCCCTACCTGGAGCTGCGGGGAGGAAAGAGTGAACAGCAGGAGCAGCCTGATCCTGCCGTAGGGAGGGTCCTTGGCAGCTCTCTCCAGCTCAGAGGCCCTGCAGGTCCCCCTGTTGCTGGCTGTACTTGGTGGCAGTGTTTCTCAAGCACTGGACAGATGATGGCCAGGACTCTGGAGACCCAGACCAGATGCACGTGGCATTATGCATACAAGGGCACATTACCACAGCACCAGCAAGGATGTCCCAGTCCCTTCTGCGGGTCAGCGTATGGATTAGGCACAGACTACCTCACACTGGGGTCCTGCCTCCCACCCCTGTTCTGCCCCCCTTGCTGTCCCACACAGCTTGCCCTCTAGCAGGACCAGGGAAGGGGCCGGGTGGGAGCCCCATCTGCTGCTCAAGCCACCAGCACTGAGAAGAGCTGAGTAAAACCAGCACTGAGCACTCAGGCATTGGTCCAGCATATGGCAGCCAGAGGTGGGAGGTTTGCACAAGTTCTGCTTATGATTTCCCAATCTGGGAGAGCATCAGGGAACGTTGGGCCTGCCCATAGAGCTTGGCCATGGCCAAGGTAAACCCTCACAGTTTAAAAACTCTTTGTAATTAATGAACCTTCCCATTAAGTGTCACAATGGAACAATTCATTATTACTGATGTGTGCAGGCTCTGCATTCCTCTGGCTCTGCTGCCTCCTACAAGAATGTGGAGACTGATCTAAATAGATGAACCTGTCTCATCTGCACTGTCTTGGCGACTTACTAATTCCAGGTACTGTTGGTGTCTTTGGTGATTTACTAATTCCAGGTACTCTTTGGCATTTACCTGCTTCTTAATCCTCCACATCCACCAGCTTCCAGGTACTGCAGCCAAGTAGATTTGCACTGGATCACATCTGTCAAAAAAAAAGGGAATTAGAAACACTCTGCCTGAGGGTCACTTCACTGTTCACACCACAGCAACCAGCAAGGATGTCAAAACACGAGCTTTCAAACTTCCACCAAGTGTGAGCAGTCAAACTGATTTCTGCTGTTGAAAGCTTCTGTTTTCACCCCAAAATTCTCAGTGACTTAATGCTGAGTTTCCTCAGTATAAATCAATTGTCTCTCTTGCACCCATCTGGGAGTAAGATCCCAGATGACCACCCCCTGATTTTATTAAGTCTATGTGCAGGAGCTCATGGCCCCCACAAAGGTGGTCTGGTGCCTGTCCTCTGAAAGGCACGGCTAAGCACCGGCTTTGCTAGCAGAGACTGCTCATGTAGGCAGCTGGCAGTCTGCCTTCCTCATTTCCAACTGTTTTAAATGTCTCTAGTCTGTTCATCTTTACAAGAAGCTGGAAAGGGGAAAAAAACAGCAAGAACCCATCTGACACTCTCAGACTGTGCTGTGGGTCTCCACTGTCAGGGCTTACTAGGGTTCGAGCCTCTCCACTGCAGCAACCACCGAAACCAGAACAAAGTGGAAACAGTATTTTTTCCAGAAAGAAACAAAGTCTATGGGATAGGAAAAGGCTGGATTAGTGCTCAAAGCAGGAAGTATTAAGGGATGCAGAGGCAGAGTTTTGAGGAGCTGTTGACAGCCGAGTGTAGGAAGCTTTCGGGATGGCTATACAAGCATCTCGTTATTTATCACATAGATATAACATTATTGGAGAGAGGTTCCCCAGCACATGGAGCCTCCATAAAGACACCATACCTATCTACCATGGCATGGCCTAGATTTCTCAGTGTCTGCTGGATGGAGGATTTCCATGAGATTTTCCGTGGCTCTCCAGGAGTTCTCCAATGTGGATAACTCCCAAACCAAAGAAATGCTGTCTGAGAGTTTCCTCAGAATCCAGTATTTCTTGGATTTGACACTCCGGAGGGTCACCAACCTAGATTAGAGGGAGGGGAATGGTTTTTCAAACGTCTCTTCATGGGGATTCGTGAAAGAGTGGAAGAACTCAAAGCAGCAAAGATGTTATTTATTGGGTTGATCTGAGCAGAAATTGTGAAAGGCTCCCCACAAAAACAACAGTTAAATTTTTAGATGGGAGTGAAGTTTGTAGGTGTTTTGTCTAGACTGTCTCTCCTTTTGATGGAGTTGGAGACTCCCAACAATGAAACTCTGGCTGGGCTTTAAAGACTTCCTTTGATTTTTCCAGGAGGGACTGTAATCCTAGTGCACAGTCTGGCCTCGCTGAGAAATCTGGTCCTTTGTAATTCAGTGCAACTGAGAGTGAAATCATTGATAGACCTCAACTTGTCAGTCCAGACAGCTGTACAGATAAATGAATGGAGGAATGCTGTGGAAATTGTGCAAGCAGGATAAAATATACCTGGTTGTCCAGACAGTACAAGCCTAACCATCATCCCAGCATTTAGTTTATTTTCTTTATTTACCCATTACCTTAAAGTGAATATGCAACAGTGAATAACTCTGTTGTTCCCAATAGGATAAGAAGTTATTTCCAAAACATGGATGAAATCTGAGGCTTTCAGTCAGAAATCACAGTAGGCAGCAAGTCTACAAGTTGAGAAAAAAATGAGCTGCTTCCTTAATAGTAGAAGKGTAGGTGCAGGGTAGAAGGTGTATTGTCTTAATGAAGCTCATTAATAAGGAAAAAAAAAGCTGTCTGATTCCCTGGAGATAGGAAATGTAAGCTTACATCAAAAATGTAAGCTAAAGAAAGAGCTTGTGCAATTAAAGATGCAGGGGCATCACTAGTTCTACAGCCTTGATATATTTGCAGGGTTCAGCATATATAATACACTCCCAGCTGTCCCCAGACATGGTAGGCCAGTCAAAAAGAATATGGTGAGAAGCTTACAATCCCTGAATGACCTACTGTGTCAGAAACGTGGCTTACTCAGACCTTGAACCAAACAGCCCCTTATGGGCTTACAGCTGTCTCCTAGCCAGAATAAACAATCTCATGTTTGCATGTTGCGTGGGTACCTTGCTTTGGTTGCAGACTATGAGCCATGAGTAGGTAAAATCATCTTTAGGGTGGCTGAGGGGCCTAAACAGGTTACATTGGCAAACTCCAGTTGTTTTTAAAACTGATCTCCAGGACTGCAGACCAGAGCTGGTTAGCTTGTGCTTTTAATAAAAAACCTGCTTTCCCCATCTTCCCAACAGGCCAAAATGCAAGATGGTGAAATGAAAGATGATAATCAGGAAACAAGTGGGTTAACAGTGGTTGAGTCTTGCAGTCATGGTGCTTTAGCCTCCTCAGTGTTCCTGTCTCAGCTGTGCGGGAGTGGCTCTGCTGCAGGTAGCTCATCAATAGCAGATAATTCTCTTGAATTCAACTAATTTCAGACACTAAAAATAGCTTGTGTAGGGAGGAAGCTGTGGTTGAAAGGTCTTTAGCTGAGCTACCACTAGTCCTCCAGCACAATGAGAAACATCTGCTTTAACAATGAACTGATGGGAAGGGTCTGTGTGTATTATGAATGGGACAATTATAAAAACCTGTTTAAAACTACCACGTATTTCCTCAGCAACCAGGGTGTGATTTATCTCCACCTAAAATGCATACCTAAAATAGGCTGTATGAATCACACAGTAAAAGGACTGGTTTATCTTCATGGGACTATAAAGGGAATCTAAAGTCTAGCTCAGATGTAGACATGTGCATTGGAGGCATCTAAACTGGGGTGGTGAGATTCAGATGTCCCCCTCTTTAATAAGTCCATGAATGGGAAGATCATTTGGTGAAGTCTTTAATTAATTGGTGATAAAAGCTAATGAAGCTAAGAAAGCACCGAAACCTAGTAACTTGTCTTTGGTGTGGCCAAGTCTGTGATTTCTCAGAGTTCATTTCCATTGCCTCTGGGGAGGTGAAGCACCCCAGGAATTCAATGGAAGACCTTTCAGAATTTCACCTCTCTAATTTGGCATATGAGTTTGTGACATCTCAAATACTCTAGGACTGATTTTACAAGCTGCTCAGGTTGGTTCATGCCCTGTGAAAAAAATAATGTTATTGTCCAAGAGCATTATTATGAAGGAATCTAGTAAATCTTCAAAAAACATAATTAAAAATTTTGCAAGGTAACTGCAGCATTAGATAGGCCAAAGGGCATGACCAAATACTCAAAGTGTCTGTCTCTGGTCCAAAAGATTGTTTCATTTTATCTCCTGAGAATTCTCTTTCCAAACTTCAGACATCTCTAAGTTGCAGTTTTGTAAAGACATTCTCTGCAATCTAATTCTCAAGATCAAGAGTAATGGATGTCTTTTCTCACAACTGTCTTACCTGATTTCCAAAACCTTGATGTATGATGGAAATAAGCCATCCTACTTGCACACAAAAAGAATGTGAGGACACCTGTGGCAAATCTGAAGGATGTACAAACCCTCTGGCTAGCTTTCAGAGGTGTTCTCCAAGCGCTTTCATGCTGGCTCTGACAATGGATAAAGAAACCCAAATCTGGCTCCCAGGGCCAGTGTGGTCATCTGCCCAAAGGGAGGGTGGAGGGGAGCAGCACTGTGTCTCCATAGCCAAGTGTTGTATTGGCATAACAAGTACTTGTTTTCTAACTCATGCAAGACTGGCCTAATGCCAATGACCTTTCCTCCTGACATCATGACTGGGATGACACTACTTCTAATGACATATCAATGGAGACAAAAATCAGAAATTAATAATGTTATACCCTCATTCCAAAGGGTTAAAGATTGTGCAAGGAGACAGTCCCTCGGCCCCCCTCACATAATTGGGAAATGGGGTGAGTGAGCCAGACAAAATTTAATAGCTAATTACTTTTGCAATGTAACAGCAGCCACTAATAATAATATAAACTATTTCCAACACACGAGAAGCAGGCAATCTGACAGGCCAAAAGGTGGCAGAGATGGGAAGAGCTGCTCAAACACAGGGCCATCTCCATAAAATTAAATAGTTTTCTTTGTTGTTGCCTGAGAACAGGCTGTGGGTGCTTCCCTCAAAGCCATTTTTAATGTGGACAAATCTGAGAACAAATGGATAAGATGAATAACAAAAATTGTCAGAACCAGATGATACACAGCTTCTAAAGGCATCCAAATTTGAGATTACTGACCTACTAACTATCCTGCTTAGCCCATTGTTTAAACCAGTTCTGCTGTCTGAAAAATGCAAGGGACAAATGCAACACCAACTTTTGAAAAGCCTTTAGGGGTAATCCAGGGAATCACAGACCCTTAAGTACATCAGATGCAGTGAAGCTAGAAATAAGGAACAGAAATAGTAGATAAAATCATAAAGGGTAGATAGGGTAGGAGATAAAAAGAGGAGGGTCTGAGAAGACGAAACTGTTTACTGAAGTTGCCAACAGGCATCTGGTCCAACAGAAATTTGTTCTAGAGTTTCCAGAAAGTCTCCAAGATGAGCTCCCATCAAACTCCTTTAAAGAAATTCAGTTGATATAGGCTGATGACTGGTTAGAAGAAAGGAAATGAAAGAAGGCTCAGTGGCCATTTTCAGAGCAGAAGGCGGGGGGAACCGAGGACCTGGAGAGTATCACAGGTACCTGTGCGTCTGCCAGATGACAGAGCTTTGCCAGGGGAACAAAACAGGCAAAATTTGGTTTTGAGAAACCTAGGGACAAACTACTACTTGTGTGCACACACCAGCTGGCTGCATGGATGTTATGACCGTATGAGAAAGAGTTCATGGAGGCAGTGCAGGCAGATTGATGAAGGTGTCAGCTTGGTCCTCAGGGCGATCAAAAAGGCAATCTTTTGTTAGGCAGTGTTCAGGAATAGGAGGGAARCTGCACCAGATCTAGTCTCTAAAACTATGTGGTAGGTCCATTGAAGTCAAAAGGGGTGACCAGAGGTCAGGACTAGCTTCTTTCCAAACTGCAATGAAATACATAGTCTCATAGGTTCAGGATCCAGAGCTTAGAAAAGAGACAGCAAAAGAAAGAGGAAGCAGGTCTGTAATATCCATGAATCAGTTCTTTGCACAGGTCTTGAATCCCTGCTTCTCTTAGTTACTCCAGCAGGTCCTGCTTTACTGCCTCAGCCGGTTTCACATGCCTTTGACTTGGGAGTTTAGGAAAATGTTCATTTTGCCAGGCTTTTCTTCCTGCCTCTGCTCAGAGCAGTTCCCACGCTGTGAAGCACTTTTGTGGAAAAATTCAACTTCAGAAGGGGTTTTCAAGCCCATTGTGGGTGCAGTGTGCTCTCACTATGTGGGAACTGCTAGTGAAATGATTATAAAACCATGGTCACAGGCCCCATCATGAAAATGGCACAGAGTAGATATGTCAACTTCTACTACCACTTCCCTGACTCTTCTTGTCTTGCCAAAATAACAATAATTTCACAGGAAACATGTCTCCTGCTTCCTTATTCCCGTTCCGTCCTGGGCCAGGGAGACCCAGGTCCCTCTGAAGGATCTCCGTCTAGGTCAGTTTTTAAGTGCTCAGTATATTTGGTACCGGGTTGCTCAAAAACTGAGCCATTGTGTTGACAGGTACTGCTGTTGCTGCTTTCTTATGAAATCCAGACTGTACTGAGGTGCCTACAAGGAAGCTAAACTCTTCCGAAAATCTGGCTCCAAAACAAGCAGTTCCTGGAGTGGTTTTCCCAGACAAGTGTCGCATACTGACTTCTGCGCAGGAGCTGCTCAACGGGAGTGGGAAGTTTCTGGTTTAGGGGTTTTTTTAATGGAAAAATATGTTTTGTCCTCAAATTGAATATTTCCTTCAGAACATAGTGATGTTTGCCAGAACGTCTTAGGTTTCCACTGGGAAAGTTGAATCATGATGAATTGACTGGCATCCTCCAATGCTCAGTCAAAGCACTTGGCTGGGTCAAACAAAACCATATTTGACTTCACAGTGACACTGAACTGCATAATGGGAGGCACCTGCTTGGACCTGTAGCTCAGATAATCCTGCTAACAGTTTTCCTAATTGGACCCCCAGGGTGACTGTGATGTGATAAAGATATTAATGCTGGCAATTTGTTTTCCATGTGGAAAACAGATATTTAAGGAAAGCAAATATTGTATCTCAAACCTCGCTTTTGTTCTGAAAAATATATTGGTAATATTTCAGGCAGCCTTTATCAGATTAGCTGGCCTTTCACCAGGTCCTTTCTGATTCCTGGCTGGTGGTCTTTGTAGGTGGAGATGCACAAACTGTAGGAAACAAGAAAAAAATCCTAGAAGAAAATACTCCAACCATTCTCAGAAGTTGAAAAACAGGAGCATTTGTTCTCAGTTGAAGACAATGTTTTGTCTGAACTGACTTCAAGCAATTCAATCTATTTAACTGTGTCAGTTTGGATGAAGTATAATGTATTCCAAGGGACTTTGTGAAAATAGAGCATGTTAATACTTTCAGAGTTTTACAGCCTTTGCCTCCACAAATAATTGGAAAACCTGATGCTGATTTGCCAAGTCTTGCGTCATCATTCCACGAGCATATTTGGCAAAGCAATTGTTAGTCAAAAGGCTTTCCCCCACCTCTGCAATAAGTTCATTGTTTTGTTCCATTTTCTGCTGGCCGAGTGCCCCACACATTGGTGTGAACATGTGGTAGGACAGAGACAGTCTGGGTAACTTGCCACAAATTTGCTGTGTCTTAAGATATCTTTTCAGATCTTAACACAGAGTAACTCCTCAGCAGCAAACCAAGGGTCACATTTTTGTTTTGCTCCTCCTTAGACTTTTTTTGTCTATATCAAAAGCTGGGTGTGCAACACAACAGCAATAACACTTGCCTCTGGTAGTGGATACCAAGAGGTGCTCTAGTCAGGACAATGGTGCTTTTGCAGGGCCCTGCATGGGTGGGCATGGACACAGCTGGAAGCTCAACAGCAAATGTGGGAAAAGCTGCAGCATTTTTGTCTAGTGAGTGTAATAGAAAAACAAAATCCTGGTTTTGTATGGGGGAATGCAGTCTGTAAGCTGCCCAGCAGATTCTTCTCTCCAACCACGGAGAGACGGGCAGCCAGCTGTGCAGATGGGGGGACCCTGGACATGGGGACAAGTTTGGAGGGGGAGGTAAGGAGATATGACACCCATCAGCTGGCATTAGAGCAGAAATTGGAAATAGGACAGTGTGGGCTGAGAGCAGAAGACGCCGTAGGCTGAGCTGTGGTGCCAGCTGCAGGCATGCGAGGCCATCCTGCAAGCACCGGCAGGAAGAGAAGCTACTTTGTGCCTCTGCCTGATGGAGCTCTCTTCAGAGCGGCTGCAGTGAGCATCGCTCTGTGTATAACAGATCTGGGCTTGGTGCTTCTCCCCTGCTGTCAAGAGGATTTACAGCTTGTAGTAGGGAAGGCAGCAATATTAACATTGCAGAGTGGGAGCGGAGTCCTTTGAAGACACAAACTGAACGGAAGAATGGTCTGGCATGGCTAGGACCTGCACCCTTACAGCCTTCCTCCAGCCCCAGCCAGGACACCAGCCTAAAACCCTGCAGCACCAGGGGCTGCTGCTCTCAGAGAAAAGGCAGTTTCTACTGAAACCACTGCACTGACTGCCTTGGCCAAGGGCCAGGTAACTTGTGGTCAGAGTCAAGAGGCTTTCCAGCAGATGTGCACATGCTGGAGGTGATTGGGCAGCATACAGTGACGTGTTCTCACTGTAGCGTTTTGCTATTTGGTTGGTTTTGGAATTCAGCTCCCAGGTCTTTGCAAGTTGTAATGCTCTGTTTTCTTTGTTTTCAAGGGGACTCAAGGGAAGGGACCATTTGAGTGTCCCATGGAGCGACAGTGGCACAGCTGAAATCAGGGTGGTCAACCACTTCCAAACCTCCCTCCCCAGTGCCAGCTCTCCCCAGCCCACCTGCCTGTGCAGTATATGTAGACATATATCGCAGTAGATGTAGGCGCACCCTCCACGTGGTAGGACACAGTTATTGGGCTCCACATGCAGCACCTCTAAGAGCTGCCTGACTCTTGCCTGTGGCAGCAGGGAAGGCAGTGGTGCTTTTCTTAGGGCTCTTCATTTAACAGGGAAAAAGTAAACAGAGTGCACATTCTGAGCACCAAGCAGAGGGACACTACTGTTTGCATTTATGTTGGTCCCACAGAGCTCCCTGGCTTCAAGAAATATTACTCACAGTATGGCTGAAGGATGGCAGACTGGTGAGGAGAGAAGGGAGAGATGCGTCAGATACCAAAGACTGCCTGAGTGGCCTCTGTTTGGTCTGGGGGTACCACAGCAGCAGCCCTAGGTGTTGATTCCCCACCTCCCATCCTCCCAAGGCATTAGGAAGTGCCAGTGATTGTCTCCATGAAGCCCAATATCAGTGTCGCAGATCACTTTTTGGAAGATTGGTTGGCAAAAAAATGGGCAGTTGTTGATTACAGGAACGCAGAAGGCAGCACGTGTGACTGGTGGCGATGTCAAACCTTTACTCTTCTTAGAGCTTGTAGCAAACATCAGCTCCTGGAATCACATGAAGTGAGGGTCTTTCCTTTCAAAAAGGCATTTCCCAGGCCTCTAAAAGTTCAAAATTCAGAAGACAAATAAAAGAAACCCAATATTCTTTATTGTTATCCCTTTTCTCCAAGCAAGTAGACAATATTCAGAGTCATGAAGGGCTGGTTTTGTTAGGATGAAAAGTAAATTATAGGAGTTGGGTGTATTCTTGATGTAATCTCATTTATTTACCAAGAAAACACGCTGGGGCCTGTTCCCCTGTGCACTCCAGAACAAACACCACCAGCCTTGCTCAGAAATCCCACACCTGCCCCTCCATGCCCAGGAAGCCCTGTCTCTTGTCATTGAGCCGCTTCACCCAGACCAAGCTCCATCACTTGCAGCCTGACTCCAGGACCTGATACTGCAAATCCTGCACCCACACAGCTTTCGGTCTGAAGTTCGTCTGTGGGAGTGGGTAGCAACTATCAGGACGATGCTTTTTACATCTGGTTGTTAAAATCAGGTTGACTTTTGGAGACTGGATGGATATGTTTGGAACCTCCAGTGCAGTCATCGCTGGAAGGGAACTGGAGTGCACTGAGGTGGTTGCCTTGAAAATCTGATGTCTCCTCAAGATAAATTAATATTTGCATCATTCTGCAAGCATATGGGGCATCTGAAGACTGGAGATGGACATCTCTGGTGTCAAAAACAAGACTGGAATTGCTTGCATTATTGTGACAGGAATGCACTCATGCAGGTGGATATAACAAAGAGGTAGGAATGTACTATCTGATGGAGCAGGAAAACCCAGAACACTGCCAGGTGTCCAAGTATTATTGGGATATTAAGTTAGCAGAGCTATTCCAGATTTTTTCAGAGGCTAAACAGGCAGATCTGCACCAGGAATCTCAGTCCTGTAGTCTCAGGGTGATTCAGGGCTCATTGTGCCCAGTGCCTGGTGGCTTTCCTTTGCGTTTCCAGGCAGGAGTCCCCTTAAAAATGCTGCCAGGGCACYAGGACCCCTGACAGCTGTGAGCAAAGGTGGTCACTCCCTGCAGCAGGCCCTGCTCCAGGGCAATGTATAAAGACATTATCCTGTGATCACTCACAGCCCCCAAGCTGTGATCACAGCATGTCACACTGCGATTCCTCCCATGCACCTTCTGCACGATGGGCACCATTCCCCGTGCTCTTGTTGGAGTTATAAGTTATCTGTAGCAGCTGGTGACAAGTAACTGTGTACAGGATGTTCTTCTGTGCTTTGCTGCTTCCGTTTGAGGTATATAAACCTGCTAAATAATGTGATTAACCTTGTAAAAGAGCTTTGCAGCAACATTCATACATGGCTTGGGTCTGTACCTCGCACCAGCCTGTGCAGTAGTTTTCCCTGACCTGCCACCACCTCGGCTCTAGGACACCTGTGAGTCGTGTCCCATGATGGCAGAGCTCAGTTTCCAATAGCAAGGATTGCATTTGCAAGCAGGGACTAGAGCAGGCACAAGGCTGCAGTTCTCCAACAGAGACAAGGTTTCAAAAATTTCTGCTGACAGCTGACAGTCCATGACTCTGCTGTCCTCTGGGCATGACAGTGGTTTCCATGTGAGAAGCTCAATCACTGCTCAGGGGTCACGATGCTTGGATTGCCTAATTCTGCTGCCAGATCCTCATCTCCGTCCCAGGCTGCACTTCGCATTTCAAGCATTGAGAAGCATAGAGATGTTCCTGCAATGAGCAGTGCCAGATGGGGATACCCACCTCTGCACCCCTTTTCTGCTGGGGCACTGACAAATGGAGAGGTTGTGGGCACACTCCCAGCC
Source organism: Oceanodroma leucorhoa (assembly GCA_030449065.1). Lineage (NCBI taxonomy): Eukaryota > Metazoa > Chordata > Aves > Procellariiformes > Oceanodroma > Oceanodroma leucorhoa. The sequence continues at coordinate 302,777 of JASVER010000166.1, forward strand.
CACTTCACAGAAAACATCCATCAAAGGCAGCTTGACCCAGCCCTGCCAACTGCCAGAAGCAGTGTGGACACCACTCAGAGGATCCTGCAGGACAGCTGACCTTTGGTTTGTGGCAATGAGGAACAACTCAAGATAATGAATGGGCACAGCTGGCTTGGAAGAGGACATCTGCACAGCACCTGTGGAGTCTGCTAACGAGAGTGAGGTCTCCCTTCCTCTGTCAGCCATCATCCATCATTCCCCACAATAGTCCGGGTTAGCACACCACTTTGTGGCTGTGATGGTGGTTTCAGATTCTCCCCACAATGTTGAACAGATTGGTGGGTCATGGGACTTGTGCCAGCTCTAAGGCATAGCGTAGAAGAAGACTTTGTCTCTCTCTGTGACTCAGTCTGTTGGGGCAATGAAAGATTACTGATGCCAAAACTGAGTCCAAATTGCAGGAGACAAATGACACAATCATTGATTTCCTCCAGAAACTTTTTGCACAACTGAACTGCACAAGATAAAAGCAAAATCAAACTGGAGTTGGACAGGAGTGTTGGACCAGTGTGGGCTATGGGGGGATGCTGCTTGTCTCACTGTCATCCAGAGATGCCTCCTTCCACCCCACAGAGCAAGAACCACAGGGACCTGGAGCAAGTCAGGCCATGGCTCTGAAGATGGTTTATGCAGTATCAGGCTGCCAGCAACCATTCCAACCATGATAAGGTGTCTGCCCATACCCCAAGGAGCATGGCCACATCCTGAGTGGGAAGGCAGTCAAAACCCAAAGTATTCCCTAGATTACCCACACAAACGCCTCAATCTCTGTGTCCAAGGTCAGCTCCACTCAAACCGGGCAGAGGAGTCATCTGAGGCTGAGCATGCAGCCAGAGCCTTTCTGTGTCTCCACACAGCAGCATCCAGCTGCTCTCTGCTGCCCCTTTCTCTGCTGTCCTGCTGGGCTATAGGTGAAAACCCCTCTAGCCCAGGCTATACAAAAGGTACCTGCTAACATCACTTGGTAAGTTACTTACCTGTCCCAGAGGAAACAGAAAAAAAGGTATCATGACACTGCAGTGGGGCTGCAAAGGACAAGAGGTGCCCACAGCAGCCAACAGGCTGCCAAAAGCAGCAGAGAGGAGACTGCAGCAAAGTTGGAAGACAAATCAGGGAAGCATACTGTGCTGTCCTGGCATCGGGGGATTGCTTTGCAACTGCCTCATAGTCCTGTGTGCAGCCTCCACCTCTTGCACACAGAGAGGCTCTTCAGGGCATGCTGCAGGGGATGTGCCCTATCTATCACATTACCTGTCCAGAGCTCTGCAGCAGCTGCTTTCCTCCTCCCCTGCACTCAGCCCTCAAAGCACTTGCTATGCATCTGGTCATCAGAGAAGATCTGGTGGAGTAGCKGTGGCAGGAAGATATGGTGGTCAGACATCAGCCAGATGGGACGCCCTCCAGCACCAGGACTGCCAACAAGTCTGATGTCTACTTCTCACTCGGCTATCTTCAGTCTTCTCATGATTTGCACAACTCTGGGATCTCTCTCTTGTCTCGTCAGAGCTTGCATTTTACTTTAAGGAAATCATTCTTTTTCATTAAGTCTTCTTTCTCCTACTTTCGGTAATTTTGTCTAGCAAGACTGGTGTTGGGAGTCTGGCCATAACTTGGCTTGAGAGAGAGAGGACTGCAGATGGAGGCACTAAAACTGTGAAGCAGTTCAGCTTCAGCAGTTCACAGGTGCAGCTCCTGATTCTTCCAGACTACTGAAAAAGCCTCAGAAAGCAGACATTACTGCAGATGCTTCTCGTTTCTTGCACAGATGTTGTGCAGCATACAGCAGGCAAATAGTGTCCTGTCGATTAAGCATGGACTTGTATTTGATCCCCCAGGACCTTGGTCTTTCCCAGGAAGAGCAGTGCCTTGGGCAGTTTAAAGTAAGGATGAGGCTGCTCATATCTGGCTCCAGCAAGTCAGATGAGGGCACCAAGCAGCAAGGCTTGAGAGGGCACCTCCTTTGACATCCATTGACCCCTAATCAACTAGGGAACATGCAGGCTTCGTGCCCTTCTCAAGACCATCAGGACTGATGGCAATAATGTAGAGACATTGTTCTCCAGCAGCCTGGAGCTCAGTAGCACAAGGTATTTTCTTTCTGATGAAGAGCAGTGCCTGGCAGTGCAGAGGGGCAGCAGAAGGAACCAAGAGGTGCTCACCATGCTGATCTACCAGCACTCAGCAAACACTGTTTGCCACTCTGCTACCAGAAGACTAGGCAGCTTGACCTCACGGGGAAGAAAGTTTTAGGGTGCATGGATAGAATTTGGACCACGCTGTAGGCAGCAATCCCCTTCCAGGCCAACAGCAGCCCCCTCTCTGAAAACCTCCACACAAAGGGGTCCCCAGTTCTCCCCAGCACGACCCTGACCAGCATCCAGCCTGAATGACACCTGCACCAGGCAGGCAAGGCTGGATGCCTCTGAAAACCAGACACCCATGTGTTGGAGCAGCCTCTTGGAGATCTCCTCCCCACCCAGCTCTCCTTGGCCCTTTCCCTCCTTTATTCTTCCATCTTTTAATACATCGGATGTTACTCAAGCCCACTGATTGTTCTCTCTTTTGTGCTGGGGCAGACAGACGGGCTCCCCAGACAATAGGCAGGCTTCACCAATGACTGGGAAAGAGAGGTGGAAGATTTACTGCTATGAGGTAATTGGCTGGAGGAATTTGAACTTTCTTTGCTTCAGGAACTGCCTCCATTGTCCTGCCTTGTCAGCAAAGTGGAGATAGGGAGGGTCCCGAGCGCAGTATGCTTGCGACAGGCAAGATTTGCCTTCTGAGCGCCAGCTCCATTCACAGACCTGAGCCAGAACCTGAATCCTTGGGCTGTGACTGTTTTCTGCCTCTGGGTGCAGCTTGCCCCACCTGCTTTGACACTTCTTTTGCCAGATTTCTCAACCATGTCTGGTTGGTGACCCCCCTCCCCCTTATTCAGAGCATAAAAATGTCCCAACCCATTTTCATTTACCCCAACAGTAAGAATAAAAACGTCTCCCTGATGCCTTTGATAGTGCATTAGAACATGGACATGCAGCATCACATGCCAGATCATACAAGCGCGTGGGTGCATGGCAAGGCCAGCGGGAAGTTGGTGCAAAAGGTGAGGTCTTGTGGGCTGTGTGGGGGTGAGAAGGTATCCATTTTCAGCTGAAAGAAACACTTTCGCAACTTGCAACTGCCCACATGGCGTTTTTGCAATCCCTTCTTGATGTGGGTGTAGCAGGCACGGATCAGGAAATGCTGCACTAGCTATGCTGACACTTCATCATCCTTTTTGCTGTGAAAGGACATTTTCTTGGGATCCACTACAACTTCAGGCTGCCACGTTGCTTAGAGTCTTGACTGCTCCAGGCCAGTGCTACATCTGTAGTAAACGGTTGGTTTAACCCCATATGGGTCCACTGGTTGCAGCTGCACAACTTTGTTATGTCCTCTCTTGATGGCTGAGTTTTCCAGCTATCTGAGGTTAAGTCCTTGGACACACTTAGGACATTATGTAAGTGAGCTGGTTAGAAAACTAACAAGAAGCTTCAAGATTACCTGTTTTGGGTACATTAGCACACCCGTTGCACAGATATTGACAACAGGCTCTCAGGTGGAGACAGCCAGGTAGACTGGGCAGCAGCCTATTCCCTGTGCTCCGTGGACATTGCTTCTCCCACCCCAGCCCAGAGACAGGGTGGGAGCATCAGGGTGGGGAACATGCTGGGGATGTACATAACCCCAACTTTAGTCTATGCACTCCAAAAGCTCTGGTGCCTAGGTGGTGGGGGAAGGCCAACAGAGTCCATGTCCCAGGGTCATGCCATGGCCTCCAACACTCCTTGCAGATAACAATGGGAGTTGTCCAATAATATCCTATCTCTGCATGTAACATCAGCCTGGTGGTTTTCTGCCCTAGTACTAACAGGAAGACCAGTGATTCTGTTTTTGCAAAGCCTTAGATAAAGGACTTATATAAAAAAGCTATTTTAAGTTTTATCTACGCTTCTGAATTATCTCAGACTCTGTTTTTTTCTCACTTTTCTTGACTCTGTCCCCATATGCAAGGTCAGCCATTGGTACTCAGACAGGGCAATAGCTGGGGTGGCCTGTGAATCCCACCCCGGAGCTTCCTTGAGTAAGGTGATATTTCCCTTCTTACTCTGTCCAAATCCATCCTCCTACACAAAAAAAGGGGAAGGCAGGAACACTTGCAGGAGCAAATTTTTTGAGATTTCCTTTTCTCAATGTCTCATGAGGAAGGCAAAACATTTAACACTGTCCTGGATACCAGCAGAGGCTCATCCATACCCATAGCTCTGGCATCACAGCCTTGTCTAATGGGGCCCAAGGTAGGGATCCAATTTCCAGAGCCAAGTGGTCAAGCCAGCTGTCTCCACACTGTGAGGACAGGGCTGGGGGTGAGCCAGCCCCTTTGTGCCCTTCCCTGCCTCTCACGCTGGGTGGCCAGCACCAGGCCTCATGAGTGTTAGTGTTGGCATCGCCTCGCGTGAGCGACGCCGCAGGGTCGATGCAGACAGGACATTGCAGCCCATCACTGCCACCTCTGCAAAACCCGTCATGGACACCTATGCCAGGACAGTCCCACTGCTAGGACAAGTTGTCTGCCCTCCTGCCACAGCGCTGGGAGCACGTGATCTCAGCTGGTCTTTTAATTCTCAGTCCACACGCCAGCATCGCAGCACAGGGAGCTGGGGAGCAGGGGAGAGGGCTGGGGCAGGAGAGGAGTAAGATTCTCTCTCAGACCCCAGTGTTTCTGTCAATCCACCCAGATATTTGGGCACAGGATGTTGAAGAGGCTGGCCATCTCCGATCAATGCCAGTATCATGTCTCTAAGACATGGGCACCAGCTGTCGGGGATTCCTGAACAACGCTGGGGGGGTCAGAAGTTGGCAGTGGTGGGAGGATGTGTGCAATGAAGGGAAACAGGACAGAGCCGGCTGCTCTGGGCCAGATGTGCATGGGTCTCTCACACGCACAAATTAACTGTGGGCACCTTGAGTCCAGCAGGGCTTTCAACCCTCAAGCAGAGGTGGAATTCAGTATTCAGACAGTTTTTTTCCCTAATTCACATACTGCCTCTCCTTAGACCCTCTCCTTAGACTTCCAGCTGATACCTTTCAAGGATATGTGGGGTCAAACACACTTGGTGCAAACCTTGTGTGATCAAAGCAAGGATGTGGATGGCAGTGGTTGTATATGCCCCTGATACACAGTTGGAAGCATGTCTATGGCATGTATGTGCAGACCACACTAGCTTCACCCCAGCCTGCTCCTCAAAGGAGAACCAGAGCTTGCAGCAAGTGCTCTGAATCAGGCATGGGTACTGAGTTGTGCCCAAAGGGCATGGTATGAAAAATGCCTTAATCTACCATGGCTGACACAGTCCTCCTGTAAAGAACATTCTGGGTCAAACCAAAAAGCCACTGAACCCAGATGCAGGGTACACAGAGCAATGAAATGGGAGCACTTTGATCTTCAGCAAAGCCTGTAGGAACCTGTGCAGGAACTCATGGTTTTGCTTAGGACTACAGCAAAAAGAACAAGGAAAAGCATTGCCCTCAACCTGGCTGGACCCCCCACACCCCAGCTCCTAGGAATCAGTGGTTTAGGCTGATGTGGCATTGACAATGATGGCATTGACAATCTGGCTTGAGCCAGATGTGGCATTAGACAATCACCCTGAATAGTCACAGGTAGATTTATCCTCCATTACTTTGTCTTGTATCTTTGTCTTGTGTCTTTGTAGTAAGAGTTTCTTACTAGGGACTCTACAAAATTCTTTATCAGTAATTTGTAGCTAAAAAGTACATCCTCCTAGTGCATCAAACCAGCATCATCTTCTCTGTCACACCTCTCCTCACAACCTCTTTGCCAAGGAAAGGAGTCCTGGTATCTTCATCTCTACACTGAGCTGGTTCCTTAGACCCTGTTCCCTCTCCTGTGATCTGTCTGCTCCTTCAGTGTCTGCTTTTTTGGTACAATCCAACAAGCCATGCTTCCCAGGTAGGTCATGTACCCTCCCAGGAATATCTCTGTAGCAATTCACTTTTGTTCCCACCATGTGGGCTCCAAAAGGAGTTCGACCATTGTGCTCCCACTGCTTCCTCCCACATTAACTGTGCAAGTGGCACAGGGGGGCTGCAAAGCCTATTATTGGCCTGAAGAAAAACAGTCCTGTGCATGCTGCACATCAGTGTAAACTGCCCACAGAGGTCTTCTTGGAGGTGGGGGCAGGAGCCTGGAGCAGGCAGGGCAGACTGTAATGCACAAGCTACCTTCTCAGGCACTGTGGGTTGCAGAACAGCTCCATTCTGCTGGCAAGTACCTCTACCATGGAGTTTCTGTCTCCCTAGAACAGCCTTGTGGCTTACAACCATCCTTGGCTTGCCTTGCCCCGCTTTCTACCCTTCTGCATTGCTCTTCCTGGGACACAGCATTGTGCCCCCCAGCCAGCCCTCAGGCGAGTGTGGCTAGTGTCCCAGAGCAGAGCTGGGTAAGTTTCTCAACACAACATTTGTCTTCACAAATATCCTGCCTTAATCAAAGCAGAAGATGCCAACTTGAAAGCACAGTATTTCCATGACTCAGTTGATTTCAAGGACATTTGCGCGGGGAATGTGAAAGATGCACCAGTTACATTTGTTTGCTGTTTACTGCTCATTATCTTTTTCAAAAGGCTTTGGCTGGGCAGCAAAGAGGAAGATGCTCCTGGGTTAGCTTTCCCTGGTAGCTGCTTTGGGTGTTAAGAGGATACCTACTCTGGCAGGGTGAGAGGTTTCACTTTCCATGAGAGTGACTAGGTCTGTTCCCAAAAAGCCCAGCGAGTGAGGAGCCGGAGCTCAGCAGAGACCTGGAAAAAGGCAGGGAACAAGCCCACACTCAGGACACAAGGGAATGTGAGGCCCTTTCCAGGAATCTAGTGGAGACCATTTAGTTACTAAAAGTCAGGACATTGCTGGGTTGTGGCTGCTCCAGAGGACACAGTGGGCAGAAAGGACATTTGCTTGCAATCTCATTTTTCTTGCTTTAAAAAAAATGTTCCTTGCTCTCATTCATGCCCCAATATTTCTTTTTAGTTTAGAGGTTCTTTTGGTTTTGATGTGCTCACACTAAGGAAAAAGTTCATGTTGACCCAGCTCCAACACTGGCCAACTGACTCCCATTATGTGAGGCAAAAACATAAGAAGAGTTCTAAAGAGGCTGAGAAGCCCTGCTTGGACACTTCCAGGACAGAATTTGTTTTTCTCTTCAAATGACTTTTTGTTTAGAATGTCCTTTCTGAGATGATTTTTTTTTAATGTCAAAACTGGAGAGAAAAAAAACCCACATTTTTCATTATTTTGATCAACCCAAAATAATTATTTCTGGACTCTGATTCAGGGGAATCACCAAAAACGTGAACTTGCAGAATGGTATCAGAAATGGAAAATGTGGTCCTTGCCCAACATTCAGACCAAAGCAGCCTGGTGCACTGACTGCTCTTTGCAGGCGGTGAAAGCAGAGGAGCTGGGAGGAGGCTCCATCAACCTCTCCTTCGGTTTGGTGTATGAGACTCCCCTACTCCAGTCAAAGCAGTTCTGTGCTAATGGGCACTGGAAGCACCAGGGCACTTGTACACCTGTAGGCCAGAAGATGTCAATGCCCATCATGCTCATAAGAGCTATATCCACCAAGACAAGCCATCTTCTTCCTGCCTTGTCACAGCGCAAGCACTTTCCCCTTTTATCGCCATGCAGCTTTTCCTCTGGCAACTAGGACAGTTGCAGCCAGGAGACGGAGCCCATGAGAAAAATCTCTAGGAGTACACTTCGCAAGATTCAGGTTTTGCCTTTTTGGAAAAACTGCCCTCATTTTCTGATCCAAGTTTCATCTCTGTCCCATGACACAGTGCCTTCTGGAGGCAGCTCCTTGCTGCTTCTCAGCTGTGTCTCCTCCATGTGGCTGCAGTCTATTCTGCCGAGTGATCTGCCCTTTTCCCTACCCTTGGCTGTGCACCCCACACCTTCTTCCTTTCTCCTCTGCTGTCTAGGGAGAGCCCTTCCCCTGGCACACCTTGTGGGGCCTGGGATGAGATGGTGTTCACTGACAGCCCTGACCTTGTTCTCACATCAACCATTCGCAGGGGCAGAAATGCACTACCTCCTCTGCTCAGCCCCTTTCTGCTCTCATGCGTGGAGGGCACATAACATGGTGCGGAGCCAGAGCAGCTATGGGAGGAGCTGGAAGTGAAGTCGCCAGAGCAGCATGAGAGTTGTTCTTGCCGTAGGTCACTGCTATTCACTGCACAGACCAGACTTCTGAAGACCTCCTGGTGCAGGGATGGGCTTAATCTCACCCTGGCAAACTGGCCTTTGTTGAGTCTTTATTATAGAAACATCGTGGAGATCTCGGATAGGGCCTACACATGGGGGATGATCTAAGATGACTGATCTATTTTCAAACATGGAGAGGTGGGAGTAGAAACACGTTCTGCTCTTGCCTATTGCAGTGATATGGGATTGAAGCAAGGCTGGTGCCTCCAGATATGGTGTAATGCAAATGAGCTCTTACTACTTTGATCTCTTTATCTATCTTTCCTTTCTCCTTTTCTTTATGGAGACTACCTTTAGCATAGTTTTCAACCTGCAGGCTTTTAGGAAAAATTTCAGCTGGTTCTATGGCTCCAAGTACCATTCTATCGGCAGCCCCAGCTTTACCCCAAGCAATTCAGGCATTTTGTGGTGACCTCGGAGATTTCAAGATAAAGAGGAAAGGAGATAACAAGAACCTTTATGAATCACTCTAGAATAATCTGAAGAATTTCTAAAACCATCATTTATTGCCTTTGGGCTTCTTTTCTAAAGGTGGTGTAATTGTGCTTTTTTCACTGGATGCTAATGAGAGTGGCCAGAAGATAGGTAGAGACATTGCTCATCTCCTAGTCTTTAGAGAGACGAGTGTTTCATGCCTTCCAAGAACAGGTCTAGTGTTGGACCTTTCCAGGATAAGGATGGGAATTTTGGTCTAGTTTGTACAGCTCCCCCAGAAAACAGACTGCTGGACTGGGAGGCCTTAATGCTGTAATTGTGCAATTAATTAATCAAGAGGATACCAGGTCATTAGCTTCTCCCCACAACCGTAAAAATTTCTGCTCAACTGCCTGAGTGTAAGGAAAGTCTCTTTTACGGTCCAGGAACCCATGTGTTCAGCACCAACACTGAGAGGAGCTAGGTTGAGTCCGTGCTGGGAAGAGAGCACGTTAATATCCTGAACATCTTGAAAAATGTGAAAATATTCATATAGTAGATCAATTTAGGGCTTGAGAAAATAGTCACCTTCTGGGATTCTTAGGAGCTTCCTGTAGGCTCAAAACCTGAGGACAGCAGTCAGATATGTTCTTTGGGGCGACCACTACAAAAGAGGAGCACAATGTCCATTTCCTCAAATACTGAAAATCCTGTCCAGTGGCTTGGGCAACGTCTGTCATCATTTCCAGCTGTTGCCAGATGCATGGGATTTCAATGAGGTAGGAAAGAAGCCAGGAGCCCACAAAGTACCCCACTGCTAAGTCCCTGAAGGTCTGCCCCTTGAACTACACTATGAGCTTGCAGAAACCTTGTAGATCAAAGATCTGCTTGAAGGCAGCTACTTCCCCCTGCTTTCATGGCAGGATGACACAGGCTTCTCATCATGCTGAGTGACAGAGGGACCCACAGAGAGCACTTCAGGGGACTGAAGATAGTGACCAGACTTTCTGCCCCTTTGGAGTACAGTGAGAGATGGCTGGGGAATGTCTTCTCCCAGCCATAGCTAGGAGCTGCTCTTTCTGTAGAAAATGTCCTAGCCCTGTGATGGCTTCCAGGAGAGCACCATCTCTCTGCCAGTCATGTGCACTTTGCAGGTCTTGAGCCAGATGCACATCTGGCTCTGAAGGTTATGCACTTGGCCTCAGCCAAGACCACATCACTGCAGGTTTCACCTTCAAACCCTCCTGACTGAGCAGCCACAATTTCATTGTGTTACTTCAGCGTGGCTTCAACCTGTTTTACTTTAGGTCTGTTGACTGCTTGTGTTAATTCACATTAGAGTGCCTCTCTGGGGAAACACTTTGCTTATAGTCTGGGAAGAGGTATATCAGGAGCTTTGGGGGTGAGGGACAGGGTTCATTGCTCCCCAATTTTGTGGGCAGCCTTTAGACACCTTGAGTTTGTGTGAGACACATCAATCCCGCTGTCCCTAGAAGTACGTCCTGGGGATATTGCTTAGGCCTATCTTGGATAAGTATCGCACGGTGCCCTTCACACAGAATCATAGAATCATAGAATTATAGAATCATTAAGGTTGGAAAAGACCTTTAAGATCATCGAGTCCAACTGTCAACCCAGCACCCATGCTCACTAAACCACGTCCTGAAGTACCACATCCACAAGTTTATTGAATGTCTCCAGTGTTCGTGACTCTACCACTTCCCTGGGCAGCCTGTTCCAATACTTGACTACCCTTTCGGTGAAGAAATTTTTCCTGATATCCAATCTAAACCTCCCCTGGTGCAACTTGAGGCCATTTCCTCTTGTCCTATCACTTGTTACTTGGGAGAAGAGACCGGCACCCGCCTCTCTACAGCCTCCTGTCAGGTGGTTGTAGAGAGCGATAAGGTCTCCCCTCAGCCTCCTCTTCTCCAGGCTAAACAACCCCAGTTCCCTCAGCCGCTCCTCGTAAGACTTGTTCTCCAGACCCACATATTGTAGCATAGAAAACTTCCCTTTCGGCCTAAGACCTTGCACTTCTACAAGCCCCTGCAGGTGCCTTCACCAGAGCTGGACAGAGTCTCCTGGGACTCTGCTGCTCCCCACAGGGACATCCATGGCTCCACATTTCAGAGCACCAGCACCAYAGCCTGCATCCCACCTGCCCGAGCAATTACGCCAAAGATAAATTCCTTTGACCTTTAAAGCTCATATCATCCCTGAAATAAAACACGGGGGTAACCAGCTCCTAGCACTGTTAAAGAGCATGGCAGACAGTCCTACTGGAGTACCCAAAGCATGGTGTGTGTCACATCATTTTTTGGTAAGGAAGATCAGCTAATCAGTGAATAATCAAAGGTTGTTCATGAAAGAAAGCGACATCAAAGCAAATAATTTAAGGAACCCCTCGAGGGCCAGAGTAGTTGTAAGGTCTGAGGCTGAATCACATGAGCTCAGTTTCCATGAACTGTGTCTCAGTTTTCCTGCAGGTACAAGTTAGAAATGCTTACGATAAATGTTTAGAATTAGTTGGGGAAGGGGGGGATGTTAAATCACACTAATTATAGCGATGATGGCTTTGGTGCAGTGCCATTGGAAAGCATAGGTAATTTCAACACCTAATGCAAGAGGCCTTAAAAGACATTGCTTCATGGGTAAATGGGGGTGATACCAGAACAGAGTTTCAGTTCCGGGAGTAGTGGAACTTTACTGTCAGCATTTCAGACCACAGCCACGCAAAATGATTTGACAGTGAAAGGTTTCCTGCTTTTATTTGATGGCTTGCAAAGAGGACAGACAAGCCAGTCACTGTGGAAAGAGGAACATGGGAGCTCTGGGACAGGAGAAGGATGGCTTGTCCCAGTTCACCAGTGCAGTGTGGTCTCATGAACTCAAAGGCAAGAATCTGGACAGTTCCTCTGCTGGTCCTACATTGCAAGCCTGGGTGAAGGTGTAGCACCCTTTTTGCTCTCCTACCTTTCTGATTTCTTTTAGAGTTTAAGGGACTTTGGGATCTGAATTATGTTCTTTTTGCATTTCTATAATGTCTGCTATGGTACGGTCCCCATCTTTGAGGTGGTTTCTCCAGTGCAAATTACAATAGCCATGCTTAGAGATGAGTGACCCAACACTTGTTTGACTACACTGGATGCTAGTCACTCAAAAGAGAGAGCTATTTTGGAAAGTCAAAGTCATTGACAGACCTGAGAAAGGTCAGAGTAGTCCCTAATCCATTTAGTCCATGAATCCTAATCCTTCTGCCAGTTGTTGCTGAAAAAAATCCAACAAGGTTCAAATACCATGGGTTCTTTTTAAAATTAACTAAATGTGGCTGGCTGAAGTAACCACCCTCAAACACTTGAAAAGATAAATAGCTTCCCTGATTACCCTGAGAGGAAACATTTCCACTCTTGCATGCACTGGGGATGTACGTAACACAAGAAACCTTACTAAAAGGAAAAGCATGAGCTTGGGAAAACACAGCAACAAGTCAACAACATCTTTACATGAGTAATAAGTCAAATATTTACTCCCACAACACTTCAGGCAAGAATCCTGTACCTCAGCTTTCACACAAGCATGGACAGCCAGTGGAGAAACATCTCGTACTTTTGTGGCTAGCAAAATCACTGAGCCCAGGACTGTGCTCAGAAAGTTCATTTCCAGCCCTTGGAGGAACTCATTCTTCCCTCACACCATCTGTCCTTGCACCATCCCCTCCCTGCTGTCCTCATACCAATGGCCAGTCCAGGAACTCCACCACACAAAGCTAGGTGTGTTGTCCACTGCTCTAGAGGAGCTGGTGTGGGCCCCCCATGGGATATCACACTGGAGAGTTAACAGTAAACACAGTCCTAAAGTTGAGTCATTGGCACCATATTTGCCTCACTGTTCATTAGCTATCAGACCACTACCAGGGTTTGCACTATGGGCCTCCTCTTTTCAGTATTGTGAGTGCAGATGTGTTGCACTCGAGTCCTGCAGGACTGCAAACTGTCAGAGCACCCAAACACCCAAAACATCAGTGAGTTTTAAATAAAATGACCTAAAACGGACCCCATGCAACAGACTTGGAAATCAGGGCTGGATTTTTCTTCACTGTCCCAGGAGATGGTCGGACAGAGCCCCTTCGCTCAGACCTGTCCGTGGCCAGGAGCACCAGGGGTGCAAGAGAGTGAGGGAGGGGAGCAAGGCATTTAAAGGAAAGTCATGCAAGGTGGAGCTGTCAAAAAGTGATGGGATAATTATATTTCTCCTCTGCCTTTTGGAAGATTTCTTCAGAAATCAGTGTATTTTTTTCCTCTTCAGGGTATGGATCAAGGGGGAGGAAAGAAGGGGTCAAAACATCTTTGGCCTCCCCATTACCACCAGCCACATACTGATGTGCTGCTGGGTATGGCTGATGATGAGGGTCTGTGCATCCCTGCAACCCCTGCCTGCCCAGGGACGTGGAAGAGGCAGCTGTCCCCATCATGCCTAGGAAAGGGCTGGGCACCCAAAATGCAGTTCAATGAGGTTTGAAAAGTGTCTTCTGCGGCAAGCAAGGAGTATTCCCTACACTGCCAGCAGAAGGCAACTTAAGGAATTTCAAGGAGATCTTGGATGTTTCAGATCTGTGTTTTGTTTCATTGCCTTTCATTTTACGTTATTTTTTGTTATTTTTACATTGTTTCACAACATGTCAAAACATCAGACTGATTCATTGCAACATAAACAGGAGACACTTTGATGTAGGAAAAAAAGATGTTTTAATGGGTGCTGAGTAGCAACTGCTGTTAGGGATTTAAAAATAAAAATAGAAGCAGCACAAAATAATATTTTAACCCTTCTATTGTATCACAGGATCATCCAAATATAGAATGCAGTGTTGCACACAGAACAATGCAGACGATAATTTTATTTTTACATTCGTTCTGAAAACAGAATTTTGAATTCTCATGGGTCTTTTGGGAATTTTTCCACCACTTCTTTGGAGAGGAGAAAGTTATAAAGAAAAAAAACAAACTTTGCAAGGAGTATCTTCAGACAGGGCTCATCAAACTGCACAGTTTTCTCACAGGACACATCTCCAGAGAAACTATAAAGGTAGGCTTTAGGCCCTCCCTAGGTGCAACCTGCCTCCACCAATGCCAAATAGATCTGGTCAGAAAGTGGGTGTTTTTTTGTGGAAAATGGTGCAAAATGAAGAAGCCTACATCACCAAACTTTTTAAGCCTTTTTACTAGCAGAACTTGGGAATTTTCTCACTGAAGAATACAAACAAATTTGAGTAATTTTTTCAATAAACCTATTTTCCACTGAAGCACTTTTCTACTCAGACCCCAAATCCAGCCTGTGATGCTTCAAGGCATTTGATATGTGACCTGCAGTCTCACATCTTGGGTCTGCAGGGTCTCAGTTCAGATGACAGTGTGCTGTGCAGATGGCAGCAGCTCAGAGAGGTCCCTCTTGTAAGGCTAGGTTTTGCTGAGGGTAACTTTTCTCCTTCATGCTTCAGTCCTTGTCCTTGGCAGAAGCCTCCTTCCTCCATGCATTTGTCCAACACCAAGATAGATTCCCACTGATATTGGGGTGTGTGTGTGTGTGACATCCTTAGGGTCATGAGTCTGCGATATTTATTGGAGGAAAGAGTAAAGTAAAATGCCTTTCTTTTCATGCTGTGCCTCCTTATTCTCACATTACAGGAGAGAAACCTGTCTGTCTCTGTCATTTAGTCTAAGTAGTGTGAAGGAGCCAAATAGTGTCCTGTCTATACACAATGATCAAAAATAGTCCCTTCTTCATCATATGAGTTTACCCAGCGTCTCAGATGGCATTTGATTTTTTTGCTCAGTAGGGGATATGGCCCATTCATCCCATTGCTTTTAAGCATGCCAGCTTTTAATTCTGCCCCATCCTTCCTCATAGTTTTAAAAATTGATGCTCATTTGCAGTCACCTGGACACACCTTGCTCTAGACATGGGTAACAAGCACGGTTTTCTTCATGTGAAGCTGCTCATCAGGGCAGAGTTGTAGCTATCAAGAATCAGACCTCCTGAAGAGACTCATAGCTCAGAAGCATCCTTGTTTTTTCCAACTACCAGCTTGTCTAAAGCACCATTTACTGCAGATTTTGCTTCTCTGATATCCTAAGACAATGACAGCTCTGCAGTGGGCAGCTCACAGTGACTCTGTAATGTGCTAAGGGCTTAAGACTCAGCAGACCCCCTGGTTCCCTTGGGTTGTGGCACAGTATCCCCTGTGAGGGTCTGTCAGACCCTAAGCAGATAGGAGGTAAGCCTTTAGCTGGAGATGACAAAGACTGAGACAAGCACAATCAGGCAGATTCCTCCCAACACCTAAACTCAGACTTTGTCACCCACAGGGCTGACCTCCAGCCCTCATTCCTGGCGCTGTTCTCTAGTTTTTCCAGTTTAGAGCAGGCTTGTCCAATAGGATGTATACCTTCTTCCATGGCTCRCTCTCTCCTCAAAAGCAGCTGTCTATTCATGAACTGGAAAAGCTCCCTGTGGTGTCTGGCATGACCACCAGTCACAGAAAGATACTTTTGGGCCCAAGGACATACTGTCCTACTCCAGTGTCACTGGGCTTCCTGTTCACTCTCCAAAACATGTGAGACACTAATACTGCTTGTGCTGTTAGGAAATGTCCTGACTTGCTCCATAACCTGGAGAAGTTCAGGCAGACCACCCTGAAGGAGCAAGTGTCTCTGGTTACTCCTCTTCATCCCTCTGCAGGCAGAGCCTGTGCTGTGATAAGATGCTAATGCCAAAATACAGTTTGCAGGGGATTCTCTTGCCGAAGTGTTTTTCCTCTTAGCAGAGAGGGGACACAGAGCACGGCACTGGGGTTTGTTGTGTGCAAACCACAGCATGACTGATCACAGACTTCTGTCTTTCTTCCCCACTAGAGATCTGAGCATGAACAACATTAGCCAGCTGCAGCCCAGCACTCTCCGTCACCTGCGCTTTCTGGAGGAGCTGTAAGTATGGAGCAACCGTGCCGGGCAGAGCGTGGTTGGGGTGGTGTTGGGGGGCACTGGAGAGGGTGTCTGTGGCTCCGGTAGCAACCTCCAGTGTTATCACTGGGGCTACAGGCTGAGATGGAAGGAGGCTGCATGCTGGGAGAGGGTTTATTTGCTACTCTAGCTGTAGGATTTGATTGAGGACATTACCTTTAGGCTGAGATGGTGCATGTCCCAAAAGTCAAAATAAAAGAGGACCCGATCCATTATGCAAAAATCAACACTGTACCCTGGAGCAGAGCCAGCAAACAGGGAGCTTCATTCACCCTTCTGCATACAGGGTCCCCCTCACAGCTTCCTGCAGTCCAGAGACACCTTAGCTCCCGGGCACTTTGCAGTTCAGATGGCAATGAGCCTGGGAAATTGAAGTCCAAAAAATTTGCCCCAGAGGTTGTGGTGTCCCACCATGCATCAGTGTGTACCGTGGTGTAAGCAGGCACACTCAGACACAGCAGCAATCGCAATCCCTGGGCGTCAGCATGCGGCTGTGTGTCAGTGAAGGAGTGGCCCCACTTCTGAAAGTGTGAAAATTAACCACCAGCATTACAAACCACTGGAATCCCTTGGGAGCCCCAAAAATGGGAGCCTGGGGGGCAGAAGATTGAGGTTGGCCATTTCTGCATGGGTAAATTGCACCTGTATGGTCTTATTCCACTTGACCATGAGAAATACCTCCAGGTGTTATTCTCATGCTATTGCTCCTTTCAACACAATAGCTTCTGCTGGAAAACGCAGTTTCTTCAAAACACTGTTATTACATCACATGAAATACTAATATTAATTCTGCATTTGATGTATGTGTTGTAAACTTACTGTATATATAACACTTACTACAGTTTAATCTAAGTGAAACACTTTGACTTTACCGAATCAGTTCTTGCAGCCACCGCCACACATGACATTGACATTTCAAAAATGGTAGTTTCCAAAATGTAAGAATTTCCTACACGAAAGGTGGTTTCACTACCCTGAAAGGAGGCATTTTCATCTCCCAGATGTACTATCCCACATGCTCTGCAGTGGAGCGACCCTGAATCATCAGCATCCAGTACTACAGTGTGATGCCAGTGATGTGCATAGGTTGTGGTACTGACCTGCCTAACACCTTACTGACATGAGCCTCTGCACTGTGTGACTGTGTGCAGTGCTCGGGCACCACTGTCATGAGCAGAAAGTCCTGTCTGTGCATTTAGAAAAGAGTCTGCAGGTGAGTGTACATACTTATGTGGATACGCATATGCAAAGACAAACCTACTTCTCTGAACATTCAGCCTTGATTAAAGAGACCAGACCAGATACTGTTGTTCATTATTCCCATTACAGGTCAAATCTGACAATTATCAAATCATAGTATAGGTTTTTAACTTCACATGGTCTTGCAACTCATCTTCATCTGTCTATAGCTTTTATTCATCAGACTTGTAAGAACCCCAGCTACTCAAACTCCCCTCCCCATTAGGCATGTACAGATTGAGCAGGAGTCATTTTTTATCCTTCCTTAGCTCTGGAGCTCGAGCTACCCACAGAAGATGGGGTTTTTGAGACCTTGCATCCATCTTGTAGCCTTTCTCTTTCCATTTTGTCAACATCTGTGTTGAAGTGTGGACACCCAAAGCATTCAATGGGGGTAATACAGCTTTTCACACACAGAGACCATACTCTGTTGTATACAATTAACAGTTGTCTTGCTGCAAGCAATCGTGTCCTGATTACATGTCATGTACAAACAGAACGGTCTCAACCAGCAATGAATAAATATTCATAGGCTCCAAAAGAGCCAGCTTCCCATAGCCAAAAATAATTATGAATGAAACAGATGAAGAGGGAAAATTTAAACAGGAAAATCTGAAAAATAATTGGAAGTTGTTAGAGAACATTTTACTAGAGGTTCAAAATTCCACAAGTCCTCATTCGGAAAGCAAAGGTATTCTGACCATGAAAAAACATCACAGTTAGGAGAAGAATTGGAAACTGCAGCATTATATATCTATGCATACCCAAGTTCATGCTTGAATTTGATAGCAATAATACAATAATCCTATTTATGGAAATCAAGAAATTGATATGAAATCAACCAAGAAAGGATTTTTTTTTCTTTCAACAACAGCATCTAGACAGGGACAGTCTGTGTGTATACGTTATTCATAGGGCTGTTATTGACCAGTAATACAACTTGCCTGGCATTTCCCCTGCTCTTTTCACTTATATCTTTACCAAAATTTCATCCCAAAACATTACATCAGGACCACCACATTCAGGATGGGATCACCCTCTGTGCTGGGACGTGCACAAGGATCAAGCAAACAAACCCTGCCTGTTTACACATCCTCAATAGAAGTTTGTTCAGGTTTCACAGCTCAAATCTCTGCAGATTTCATCTACTCAGAACATATTCGCTTTGGTCTACTGGGGTGACATGTAGCACATGAGACCAAGCCTGCTGTCTACTCCACCCATGGAAGAACTGCCCATCTGGGACATGCTGAGTCAGTGAAGACCAGAAAACCCTGCTGAGCAATGAGGGACAATCCCCAGGCACGTCAGTGTTGTGCCTCCTGGGGAGGAGGAAGACCTGCCTGCTGGCCCTCCAGGAAGAGAAGGGCAGGCAATGAAGAAGAGGGCTCTGCTGCAGCCCGTCCTTGCTGCAAGTGCCTGTCTTGAGTCAGATGGAAACCTTTCAGCAGGCTTCTCATCTCCAGGGATTTTGGGTGACCTTACAGCTCCAGCCTGCCTCATAACCAGTTATGTTCCTTGTTACATCCTTGATAAACTGAGTAAGTAACAGGCTGGAGGACGCAGCAACTGAGGACGAAACTGGCAAAATTCAATTCAGGGTGAACCAAAACTGATGTTCTGGGGCTTTTGTCAACCCAAAAGAGTTCCTTGACCTGAAACAAAAAAAATTGTTTCATTTTCAGGTTACTTCTTAACCTTTGCTCTTTTACTTCGGGTCAAACTTGAAAAGAAAATGGTATTTTAAATGGTATTTGCTTTTTTACTTATTTATTACTTAAATAAGATGCCTGAACATTCTGAAAAAAGTCACAGGCTCCTCAGCCAAAAAATATTTGCCAAATTCAACACAGACTTTCAAATCTCCTTTTCAGGTCCCCTGGAAACTCTTATATGTTAGGGATGTTTTTTACCTTGGTCTAATGCTGAGAAACATCCCAGAAACTCCTGACACTTCTGGCCCTTGAATACATGTGAATGTGATCTGTAACCCTCATCTTCTTTGACAGTTAGAGGAAGTCCATGTTCCTCCGCCTCCTCCATGGGCTCCTCATAGTTCCTATCTCCTGCTCTGCCGCTGCCAATCTTCTCTCATAAGATCTAGTCCCAGTAGCCCATGGTCACAGCGGCTTGGAGGAGAGCTGGTGTTTCACACATTTTATGATTCCTCTTCTTTTTGTGCCTCTGTTTTAACACTGTCTCAGGCTCCCCATGAAGGTGGAGTTTCATGAAAGTCAGAGATCAGCCAGACTCAAGGCTCAGCTTGTGCATGGAACTGGGGTTCCACTGAGGAACAGGAATAATGGGAAGGGGAAAGAAAGCTGCAAAAAGGGGTAGATGAAGCGTGTGTGTCCCACGAACACTGAAGACAAATGTGCCATGTTGCACACCCTTCAGGCTGCTGTGGAGCACTGCAAATCCAGGTTGCTGGATCCACCTGAGCCCCAAGTATGTCAGTCGTCCGCAGGCACCCATGCTGGGTGGGGGCATGCAGGGGGCAAGTGAGAGCAAGGTGGCACCTGAGGGTCTTGAGGACAGCAAAGCAATCACTCAGGCCACACCACAATGTCCAGCTGGGCCGTGTCCCACTGGACATTTTTGCATTGGCTCAGCTGCCTTCCGGAGACCAAATGGCTGTGTCCCGCAAGGGATCAGAGGCAACGCTGTGGTTAGGGCACAGATCAGGGCACTAGGACTGCTCCAACTCAAACTGCTTGCTCACTGTGTGGTCTTGGTAAAGCAATTTTCCCTGCCGGTGCCTCTATTTACCCATCCATCCAGTGATGAGAATGGGCCTCTCAGGTGTGCCGGGACCTGTTAGTCATTAGTTTTTACTGCAAGCTGCTCAGGAAGGTGTTGCGGATGCAATTAGCACTCATGCTTGGAGGCTGCCAGGAGACCAGATTCTCCAGTCTCAGCCGGCTTTGAAGTGGCGACACCACCAAGGACTCCTCTCTGACAGCTCTCCATCAGTCTGTGCTCTCCTCTATCACCACCAGCCGCCAGCTCCAGCAGCAAAACAGTGCAGAGACAGGAGAGGCTGAGCCGGGAGCAGGCACAGTCCCAGCCCAGGCACTCACCGGTCCTTCCCTCAAAAGAAAGCCTTCAGTGATAGAGGTGTTCAGACCTGGGCCTCACACAGGCAAGGAACAGCCCGGAGTTTAGTGTGTCTCCTCTTTGTTTCTTTCTTTTTTTTTTTTCTTCTTTTCTTTCTTTCTCTCTTTTTGGCAGCAGGAAGATTGTTTAAAGTTGCTAATAAATTCCAGTTAATGAAGCCTGAAAAGCCAGAGCTGGGAGCCAAGAGAAACAAGAGCAATCAGTACAGAAGGAATAGAAAGAGGACCTTGAAAGCCAGCCTGGGAATAATAACATGTTGAAATGTGTTCGCCGGCAAGGGCTTTGTTACCACGCTTTGAATCCAAACACGAGTGCTTGGTGCCAAGAAGAGAAACTGCAGCCAAAGGCAGGTGTTCATTGCCATTCACCTCTTGCTTCAGGGCACAGCGGCAAGATCAGACCCCTTCCCAGCCACTGGCTCTTTCACCTGCCTCTTCTCAGGCCCCGAGGGCAGAGGGACTCACCCTCACGGGGAGTGCCGTGCTTCTGCATCGACACAGGCACAGCAGGCTCAGGACCCACACCGTGGCCTCCCCTTGCAGGCTGTTCCCTTTCCCAGGCAGCTCTTGCAACGCAAGGGACTGAAGTCCAAGAAACAGCATAAAAGCAAAATGAAATAAAATGCAAGCGTGTATGCTGGGAATGTGAACACAGCAGCCCTCTCCTCCTCCCCTGCACCAGGGAAGAAACCCCCTTCCCACTCCTCTTCCCATGCGGGTGCAAAGACTGGTGGAACCATCATGTATTATAGAGTACCAGTACTGCTGCACTGTGCCCCTGCCTGGTATTGGAGCACCCACCAGCACTCACATCAGCTCCCAGACATCTGAGACCTCCATCTTCGGGGGTATTATCTAGCACAGGGTCTCACTCCAAGGCAATCTCATTCTTGTGAGAGGCAGCAATGCAGTAATGCTGGCTTTGGGGCATGACTCCTTCTGAAGTGATAGCTCTGCTGTGTAAAAGGGTGCTGACACTTCTGGGTGATGTTCAAGTGTGCTGGCACCATGACGACAAGCCTTTCCTGGAGCACTGCAGTAACATGTCTGGAGTAGGGTACTCCTAGGAGAGCAGCTTTGGTGGGTTTCCATGACATAGTACGCTCCAGAGGTCTCTGGCAGAGAGACAAACGCTTGTAGGGCCACGACCTTGCTTTGCCATGTTGAGATTTGGAGGCAGCATCACTGGTGCCTTGATAGCAGCCTTGCCTGACACAGCTCTCCATTCCCATATGGCTGTAGGTGAGGAGCCGCAGCTCCTCTGAATGCCTGGGCACCGTGGTTGCCCCAGGACGCTGCCTACTAGCTCCTGTGTGTCTGAGAAGGTACCAGGATGCTGCGATGGAGCGCACTGCTGTGGCTGTTCTGCAACTTGTTAGCAACAAGGGAGCTAGTCCTGGTTCATCCAGGACTTTCTGTCCTCCTGGTTGACATTGCTCCTTGGCAGAGGACAGCACTGGTTGTCGATTCAGTGGGTGGGCAACAGCAGAGAGAGGGTTAAAGGATAATTCTTCTGATGAAGCCTTCCAAAGGTGCAATCTGGCATGGTGCAAAGACAGATGTTGGCCAAGGTACAGATGGGGACAGGGGAGGAGGGCTTCTAGGGGGTTGCACGTTGAGAAATGAAGCCAAGTTATTGAAGGAGCCCAAGACAAATTCAAAATGTTGTGAAAATTTAGAAATTCCAATTCTTTTTCTACTCCAGTTAGGTTGGGAATAGTGTTCAGCACTTGAAAAATCCTTGCAAGTGAGGATAGCTGGCCAGAATTTTCCTGAAAACTGCCTTCCAAATGACTAACTCTGTTCTGGGGTACCCCAAGTGGGGCACCCAGTGTAGAGTCAAAAGTCAAAACTGCTCTGAAGGCTTGGAGGGAAAAAAATCTCCCCTGAAAACCTTGATAGTTTATAATATAAGGGGATGGAGTGAAGGCATTCAGTGTCCTGTATTGGGTTGTTCATTAAGGAGTTGTGTCTTATTAAATCTTACTTGGCAAATGAATCCAAACTAGCTTGCATATGAACATTTGTGTGGGTTGAAAACTGGCTTGAGGACCATAAACAAAAGAAACGAATGCCATCAATCTATCGAGTTGGAACAGGCATTTGGTGGGGGCACGGAGAGCAGAGTTAGAAACAGGCCTGCATAGTCTCCTCCTCAGGGATGGAACAAGGCAATAAAGACCAAGTTAGAGACACCTCCAGGTGATACCAGAGTAGGACCAGCTGCAGATTCCTGTGTGGGAAGGGAGAGTCCAAGCCTGGCTTTTTTCTCAAATGTACCATGTTTTCACTTGCATGACTTAATTGGCTTCATCCCTGTTTTGCACCAGCATGAGAACAAATTCAAGCATAACACCGACCCCTTGGTTCCCTGTGTGCCCAGGGGATGGCATGGTCCTGCGTGATGACACTGTTTAGACAGGAGTGTGGAGAGTTTATCTGGGCCCAGATTCTGCCTTGACAGTGTTAGTGCTTGAGAAATGAACCAGAGCAGGAGATCAAAGGGGGAGGCTGACATGCTCAATAAAGATCTGGCAAGGGGAAAATTCCACTGGGATATGGACACACATGTTTGTCCTGTCCTGCCAATGGGCAATGTTCCTGCCTCCTAATGTGAATGATAAGGGCATCACTGTGTTGCCTGAGCACATGACATGAGCGATCATGCCCAACAAACAGCCTTTGGGCGTGCCATGGAAGTTGTAGCATGACCAAGAAGCCCAAGATACAAGAGGGGGTGGGAGCCTGTGGTAACTGAACTGCAGCAACCATGAGGTGGTAAACCATGAGTTTGTTCCAACTTGGAGTGTATTGGGAATGCACATCAAAGCTTGGAGGAATGTTCCCAGAAATCACGGGAGTGGGGAAGCAGGGGGAGCAGAATCTAAAATCCACCGAACACGCGAGCAAAGCAAGCCAGCCAACTCTGGCTCCCACCCTCCCCTTCCACCTGC
The DNA here is from genome assembly GCA_030449065.1 of Oceanodroma leucorhoa. NCBI lineage: Eukaryota > Metazoa > Chordata > Aves > Procellariiformes > Oceanodroma > Oceanodroma leucorhoa. The sequence continues at coordinate 325,883 of JASVER010000166.1, forward strand.
CCCTTCTCTCCTTATTCCATTGGTYACTTTAAATCCAGAGCTTTCCCTTTCTCCCAACCCTATCTCACGSTGTAATCTCCAGGATGGCAGGGCATACAGCTGAATCAAGTCTGCCTATCCTAAAAAGAGACGTGAGCCGGCCTGGAGAAGAGCTCATGTGCTGTGGACCAGACATTCACCCCTGCAAGAGCAGGTCCTCTTCCCRCTATGTGCTTAGGGTACAAGGGAATGCCATCTCTCAGTCCTTCTTGGCGCGGTTATTTACTTGTCTTCTCCACAGAAGAGCAAATGAAGAGCTGTCTCAAGGGAAGTCACACTGGCAGCATCACTTCAAATGTTATTGTTCCCTTTTAAATAGAAAGGAAGAGACCATTTCAGTGAATTTCCTGTGGGATCTGGCTTCTGGAGATGTGTTCAATGGGTGTCTGTCTGCCAGGCTGGGAGATTTCTGAAAAGTTTGAGTGAGAGGGACAGAGGGAACCAAGCACTAAGGAGATTGCCAAGTGACCATGGACAGAGGAAGGGTCAACACACAAGGAGTCTTTTGTGTCTTGGGTCTCTTACACAAACTGGCATAGGAGCTAACAACATGGAAGCAGGCATCTCCTCCCAGTGGCCACTCCTCCTGCTGGACAGGATGCCCCGAAGACCTACCCATTCCTGACCTAATTTCAGAGAGATGGGACAGCTGTGCCCCCTTGCCTGGGATACCTGGCTACCACCCGCAGCACCATGCAGCTCCTGTCCTGGCAGGTATAGCAAACCTCCAAAGCCCATGCCTCCAGACCCTGTGTGCACGTCCCGGCCATGTACCCCTCTAGGAAAGTGAAACCTCAGCCTGTGTGCACGAACACAGACATCGCCCACCTCCCAGTCTCTGCATGCCTACAAGTAAACAGCCCGTCTTGGACCCCAACAGCACTGGCAATTGCCTTGGGAGGTGGATTGAGTGAAGTGGTTGTGGCTGGTGCCTCCCTTTGTGGCTGCTCCTTGGCTCGGTATGGAGCTGTACACCTTGGAGAGAGGAGCTAGGCTGCCCTGGCAGTGTGGAGGAGGTAAAGCTAGAGAGAGAAGACCCAGAGGCCAGAGGTGAGCCAGGGACATCTCATAGTCTCAGTGTGGCAGGGCCAAGGACAGAAGCAGCAGCAACAGGGGGGCATGGCTGCCTTTCCTGGAGCTGGGGGATGCTTTGTGCCTCTAAATTCACCCAGAGATTGTGCCCAGTGAAACCAGAGCATCTCCCGCAGGGAGATGTTTTTCCCCTCMTGTTCTGTTTTGCCCATGGTGCTGAGATGCCACGAGCTGGCTCAGCACGTGTCCTCCCAGCACATGGGGCTCCCTGCCATCCTGTTCTGAGGCCAGGAGCCCAAGCCTGGGCTCCATCCAAGCTCCACACTCCTCTTCTGCTAATCCTGGAGGTCCCAGATCCATTTAGGGACCTGGCAAACACTCAAACACACCCAGGAAAGTGAACATAAAGGTGCAGAGCTGGCAGGAAACAAGTCGAGAGGCACATTTAACCATGAATACATGTAGACTGCTGCCAGCGAAGGCATGGGGGCAGACAGGAGCTCCAGGGAGGTGAGGACAGACAACCTCCCGCAGAGCAAGCACAGCCTGGTAGGACGGATGCTGGGAGCAGGCTGAGGATGCCGTGCAGGAACACCTCTCCTCCAGGCAAGCACTCCAGTCTCCTGGACAACACTCCCTCCCATGTGGAAATCAGCAATCAAAAGGAGCAATTACCCCAAATCACAGCCCCCAAGTGACAAATAGCCCAGCCTGCCAGGCGGCTTGCATACTGCAGAGAGGCAGGTTACAACCTGCTCACACACATTAAAGAGACGACCCTGTGCTGTTTATGCTGTTGGAGGCCTAATTATGGGAGCAATTTTCTCTAGATTCCCGAGGGGAGAGACAGGGAGGGAGAGAGCTCGGGCACCCGCACATGCCTGCCCCGCCACCGGTGAGTGTGGCTCCCCAAAACAGCTCAGATCCTCTCCATGACCTTTGCAGAGTCTTCATTGCAATGCACTCTGCTTCCAGCCTGGATTACGCTGCTCATCCTCGACACCTGTCTCCTTCACAGCCAAAACATCTAAAAAGAAATGGGCTTTGTCAATGCTAAATAAATACAACAAACTTGCCAGCATCTGTGCCCGACTTCTTGGGCTTGGTTTGGACTTTCTGAGAGATCGAAGATGAGCCCGGTCTCAAATGATGCTTACTGTCTCCTTTGGGAGATGCAGTATTCCACTCCAAGTCACAGTTACCCTGTGACTATGAAGAAGTCCAAACTTGACCTCTGTTTGACCACTTGGGGATCAGAAAGTAAAGCACAAATGCAGTAGTAATTTGGGGTCTTAATCAGGTTGTTGAACCTGTCTTCATGATTTCTGGCTGGTGGGCATTGGGACTTGGTCCACGTTTGACCTCATGGGAGAAACAGAAGGAGAAGGAGAAGATTCTCCTTAGGTCAAGCCTAGACTCAAGAGTCCTGGCTCCACCACAGGCTCCCACCATGGTCTCTCAGGACCACCGTCCTCATCAGCAAAAGCGATGGTAACAGTGATGCAGTTTCCAATGTCAGTGAAAAATCCAAATTCCTGTTAATGTCCCAGCCTGCTCTGGGCCTTGCTAAAATTTGAGTGCTCTGATCAGATGATGCTGTACAATGGTGAATCCCACAGGTTCCCTTGGATAAATTATTTCAGCCAGTTCTGAACACTGTCCCTTGGTCTTTGTGCTGTGTCCCTGATAGTCACACTCTCCTTTGTGATGCTGCTCTTCATTTTTGTCTTCCTGTCCCACTCCTTCACATTCATCTCCTTCCTTGGCTGCACTGTCCCTATCCTCATCTTCCCTTCTAAGGTTTTCTCCAGCCATAGCTCATCCGAGAACCACTTTTGACTTTTCTGTCGTGGATTTGGAAACCATACTCAGATGAGCTGGCTCTATTGTGGCACCTGCATAGTACTCCCCACCTCCAGCCCCTTCCCTGGTCTCCCGTCACAGCAGTGATACCAAACTCCAGTGTGTTGAAGAAGCTGGGCCTTAGCTGTGATCACACGTGTCAAAGCAGGGCTGGAAATGAGGGAGTGGAAGTAAATCAGGTGGCATCGAGCTTTGATGGACAAGACAAAGGAGAAACTGCAGGATGCAGAAACAGGCCACATGCAGACAAAAGAGACAGATAAGGGTCCATGGTTTAGCGATAGTCCTCTCAGGACCATGCATAAGCAGAAAGTAGCTCTTCTCCTTCTCCARCCATCTGGCATAGAGCAGGGTCTCTAGGTTGGTCAGTGCCCTCGAGCAGAGGTCCCTCTCACAGGCAGCCTCTGCTGTAATTTCCGTGGAGCGGGGTTCTCTGCGGGTATCCAGGGAATGGCTTCAGCCGTGAGCTGACACTGGATGCTGAAAACACTGAATTCAGGTCTGGCAGGAGTAATAAGCTATTATTTCTTTGCCTGTTCCCCGAGCTGTAAGAGGGGATCATATGCAAAGTTGCCCAAGYTCATGACCACGGCTCAGCTTGCAGGTCTCGCAGCCTCCTCCCCAAGGGGGCTGTGGGAAGATGCATGAATTGTTAAGCCTCTGCAGACAAGGGACTGTCATTACAAGGATGTTGACACATTACTGGCTCTTCTTTTCGCTGCAGACGCCTCTCTGGAAACCAGATCTCCAGGATCCCAGGGGAAGCTTTCTCTGGCCTCTACAGCCTCAAGATTCTGTAAGTAACTCATCCTCTCTGCAGAGTGACCACTGCCCCCACCTCCCCCAGCCCCTCATGCCAGGCACTGGTCACGCAACAAGTCTTGCAGCCATCCAGAGGGGAATGCAAAGTTACAAGGTGGTGTGGTGTCACTTGTTAAACCCACCCTGGCTAACATGTCCCTTGGTGAGTGCGGAGCTGTGTCCCACCCCAAGGACCACCCATCCCCTAGCTTCTGCTACAGCAAACCATGAGCAGGTCACTTCCAGGGCACAGCCCCCATGCTGTGAAAACATGCCACAGGAGAATCTGCAGAGGTTCACATTTTGCATAAAACTCACCAAATGCCCTGACGTGGTGTCCCCCAGATGTGTTGTCCAGACCCCAAACTGGCCCCCATCTGCTCTGCTGCAGCATCTTGGGGCTTGGTTGGAGCAATCCGAAGGTCCAGATATCTGGACTCTGGCAGGTATTGTAGAAAGCTCCTGTGCTCTGCCCAGCTCAGCTACCTCTTTGCAACCAGACTGCCCTTGCTGCAAACTTCTGCATGGCTCAGGAGGCTTCTGCAAGGCTCTGGAGTGACCTGCCTCCGGGAAGGGTGGGATCCTCAGACAGTCTGACTTCAGCCTGAGCCCAGCCTGCCCACAGGGATGACGGGGACACGTGCAGCTGGGTCCAGAAGCACTGCATGATGGCCATACCTGGGAACCGCCAGTCCTGGTAAACGAAGGCTTTCTTGTCATTGTGGGCAGGCCACTCACCTCTGCCTGTCCAGTGGGGAAGGTCTGAGTGACAAAGGTTACCAGCAAGTTCCTCCCCAGGGTGTTTTCCTACGGGCCGGGATGCCTCACTGCTCGTGCACTCACACCACTTTTTGCACCTGTGTGACAGTCCTGTGTAGGGTATTGAGGTGGGAGTCCCTTTCTCTCTTTCAGGAACCATCTTAAAAATCTCCTGCAATAAACATTTCATCCCCAAGGGGATGTTTTGAACTCAGCCGCAATGTGAAATTGTTGTAGCCGGTCCAGTTTATACAGAGCGAGCAGGTACAAACCTGCTCCCAGGATTAGAGAGTATAGGGCTGTTTACTACGTCTTCTGAAGATGTAAAGTATGAATCCTGCCCTAAATCTCAGGGCTTAGAGATTTATCCATCCCCTGCATTAGGCAACAAATCAAAGGAACTGAGGAAAAACCGCAGCTCTCCCACCCAATTTCAACAAGAGGAACTTTCTACTCCGGGAACGCGGGAGCTTTTAAAGCCGCTTTTGATCAATTTCTATTTGTGTCAGGCCCAGGTAACTACCGATGCAGAGTGCAAGAGCGATGTCTCCCTTCCGGAGCCAGCACAACTCCCTGCGGGTGGCAGAAGGAGAGGAGCGTACTCTTTCGCCCTGCTGCCCGCATGCAGATGGGCTCATGGACATCCTGTGTGCTCCACCACGGCACAGCACCAGGAGGGACACATTCATGAGTGACCCTATTGTAAGGAGAGGCTTGAAGGATCAGAGCATTTCCAGATGGGAAATGGTTGCATGGAGAAGCTTGCTCCAGGCTGTCTTGTGAGAGCTGAAGTTGGTGTCCTCAAGCTTCAGGACAACCTGCCTCGCTCTCAGCCAGGCTGTGCCCAGTAACATAGGGTGGCACCTGGGCTGTCATACCAACCCTTCTGGCTGCAGGGCTGCCTTAAATTTACTCTAACCCCCTGACCTTTACCATGGAGGCATGCAGAGGACTAGCCCAGTTGCAAGGCCAGGGAAGGAAGGGTTGATGCTCACAGTGACTGGCCCATCCAGACCCTGCCATGGGCCTCTTATTTAAACAAGTTCCTGCTTCCTAAAAGCAGGGGCACTGCCAGCCCTCATTTCACTAGGAGCATTTCACTTTCCAAAGACTCTGATGCTTTCCTGGCCAGGTTTGGGGGGGTATGTTGGCCTGTCATGTGCTCTTGCTGTAGGAGGTGCTCTGATTGCTTTCTGTAATGATACCATGGGCTCCACGGGAGTGCATGCAATTCCACTGGTGAATGCAATTGTGGGTCCCTGCACCCTCCAGGAACAGCAATCATTCACCCTCATCTGTTTCTCTGTCACCATGAGAGTGAGGCCAGCAGCAGAGGACATGGAAAAGTTAGGGTGGTCCCTGGGAATTTGCTGGAACAGGACTAGAAATTTTGCCAGGACAGGCCTTAGGAGCATCAAGCTAAATCACATTGGAAAGGCTCTTGGCAAGGATGGCAACTCTCATTGTTTTCCTCTACTGAGAAAAGACTGAGGAAAAGCACAAGGTGCTGAAGAAGGCAGGTGAAGGCCACCATGTGTTTCCTTCAGGTTGTGATTCAAGTCCTTTAGGTCACTGCAGCAGTGACCTGGTTGGGGCTAGTAACTCTGCAGCAGCTCAGCACCAGCTCAGCAGGATCTGCTCCATCACCCCAGGGACTGGGGGGAATGTGTCCTTCCTGGCACTGGCTTGCTGGAGAGTCATGGGCCACTCTGACTCCCCTCTGACCTCCTCAGGACAGGAGTGTGAGTGCAGGGTGCCTTCCACAGCAGTGCCACAACCTCACTGGCAGCGCAATAAAATCACCAAAACCTCCGGTAGGGAAAGGTGATATTATCGCCATTTTACTGTCTGGAAAAACCAAGGCAGGAACTGAGCTTGGAAGTAGGGTGTCCCTTCCCAGTCCATTGCAGAGCACCTTGCACCTTCCCTCAGAATCTGGTTGTGGTCAGGGGTGGAGAGCAGAGCCTGGAGAGAGACCGTGGGGCCRGTTCACCCTGCTCCTTGCACCCTGGGAGTGACCAAAAATCCTTGCCCTCTCCSCAAGCCATGTCTCAGTTCCTTCTTCCCTTGCCGTGCTTCTCCACCCCCATCCAAGCCTGCTGAGGGCAAGACCCCCCTGGTGAGCTGGCTTGTCCAAGATGTCCATGCGACCTGGTACTTTGAAACTGAGAAGAGAAGCTTCAACCCAGAAGACTGTAGGAGGTGTTTGGGGCTAATGGGGAACTGCAGTGATTTATAGGATACTGTCATTATGGATACTATGGATACTACATAAATACGGGGGACTGTAACCAGCTGTAAATTGGTGTAAACTGGTGTGCCTCGTGTAGCATACAGAAGTGTCTCGGGCAACTGGGGAGCATCAGTTTGCCCCAGTTATGTCCATGTCCTATGGGGCTGCCGTGAAGCTACACTGTGCAGAGCACTGCATTTCACAGTGACACAAGCTGCTCACTGCACTGCTCCCCATCCAGATCAGATCCTTGCTCCCTTAGGACCARTATAACCACTCTCACAGTCATATGCTTTTCTCTGCACTTTAAACTCCACCAGAAAACCACAGATCTTGAAGGAGGTATCTGGAGAGGGAATCTGAAGAGCCCACGAGGCAGGAAAGATCAGAGAAATGCTGGGATGTCAGGTATTAAAAGGCAGGAACAGGGAGGAAAGCCCTGTCTCCTCACTTTAGATAGAGGCAAAGCATTGAGTTTATACTTAAGCATTTTGGCACTGTTGAAAATCAAGAGAGAAGAGGACTCAGGGAGGCTATACACTGAGCATCCCCGGGGGTGCTGGGCTCTGACATCCAGCAAAGGCTGAGAGACAGGCTGCTGGGCTGGATACCGACCTGCACCCAGACACCAGCTGTGATGTTCCTGCACCTCTTGATGCCGGGCAGGCTTTGGCCAGGCCATGCTGCCCCATCTGGGACCTGCCCTGCAGGACATGGGGCAGTGGGAGAGCAGCCAGAGGACCATGGGGAGACAGATGAGGAAATRMCAGATTCCCATCTGTGGGGAAACTAGAATAGAAATTACAGGGGTGGTAGAGGAATGTAATTGGGATAATTTGGTCTACAAGAGAAAAGGCTCAGGAGGCAGCGTGGAAATGTCAGGCACGGAGATGTGCAGGGTGCTCACACACCACTCCTCACTGGTGGACAGGGCAGGGCTGGGTGTGTTTGAAGTGGATCCCTCTGCCCATGCCCTCCTCCTACGTCTCCTGTGCAAAGCTGGTCCATGGGCAGCACAAATGGCCCCAGGAATCCTGGTGTAAGGGGCAGTCTGAGCCTCAGACACTCTGGCAGTCTCAGATCCCTGCTCCACCGACTCCTAATTTTCCTCTAATCACCCTGTTGTACCTAACTCCCACCACTCTGCCATTCTCAAAACACTTCCCCTGTTCACCTTCCCAAGTGATCTTCTCACCTCCCGCTCTGCGTGGACCCGGGCCAAGTGCAGGGACCACAGAACACCACAAGCTTCCTCGCTGCTGCACCCAGATCCAGTTTCCACAAGGTGCACACTGCAAGGCTGGTGGGACTCCTCTGAGATGAGTGTCACCCACGGAGGACATGGGGTTGGTTGCTGCTGGGAGAGTCATCAGCCCTGGTTCTCCTTCCACGCTTGTGAAAGGGGAGTGTAAACCCCAGTGATCGATCCCATGGGTATTCTCTGCAGCCTGCTGGGATGGGGAAGCTCATCCAGGCAGACAGCTATCACACAAGGACCAACACAACTTCTGGGCCTCCCAGTCCTGCATACAGGTTTGTTTCTGCAGCCAAGGTGTGCTGGAGGGATAAAACACTGGGTCCTGCAGCCCAGTGAAATAGAAAAACAAATTGCTTTATTTAAAAACWGTGAGAAGGATCAGGGGTCTGGTGATGAACTAAAGGAACAATGAGTCAACCGAGGTTACTTAACCTGAATTAGAGGTGAATGAGGATGGACATAAACATTTAAACACAAGCAGCTGCTTGGAGGGAAGTACATATTCTCCATATCTGAAGACAGGACTAGCAGGTTTTGGAGCAGATGGCACCAGAGATATTCAGGACAGATTGCATCTACTGATGTGGATGCCCTGTCACAGGTTGGCTGAGGTTTGACAGGTGGCAGGCATGGCTGGAGTTGGGAATGGCTGCCCCAAACACGCCCAGCTGAAGCCTGTAGGTATTCAGGAGCTGACTCACACCAGGATGAGAGACCTTACCTGTGGTGACAGGGGTGTCCCCTAAGGAGACAGGCTGGTAGCTGGGGATGGTAACAATTTTCACCATTTAATTTTAATGTGCTGAGGCCTTTGAGCTAATTGCAATCATGTGCATGTCCACAAGTAAACTCTCACATGCATCTTGGGCTGTCAAGGGCCCTGGTGYTTTCCCAGTGTTTCCAGAGAATTAGTTTATGTTTAAAAAAGGATGGGAAACACCCTGGGAATTCCTCTACAAACCTGCCTGTGCAGATGGTCCTCTCCCTGCCCTCGGAGTGAATCCCAGAGCTACTGAAAGCAGGACCAGATTCTTGGCTCTGCCTCCTCCGGCTGCTTCACTGCACAAAAACCACCTGGAAAGTGGCCATGAAGATAGGCCTGTGCAGAAACCATGCAGGGGTACACCCGGGGAAGCAGGTGTGTGGAGACTCGGAAGAGAGCAAGTGAAGAGCCAGGCTGCCCCACTACCAACAAAACATCATGACACAGGGGAATATGCTGAGATCTTCATGCACTGAGCCTTGAGCCAGCCCCCAACCAAAGGCAAGGCGAGATGTGGCCTCCTCGGCTCCCCTCAGAGGAGTGCAGACTGACAGTGAGGGATGCTCAGCAGTGGTAACTGCTGCTCTGAGGTCTTCTCAACTGGTGGGTACATCCCTTTGCAAAGAGACTTTGCAAGTGCACCTCTCCCAGGGGCTCTGCTCTGCAGCATGGCCAACCCACACCTTCCCCACAGAGGCTGATGCTCCTTGGTCCATGCTTCAGTGCCCGAATCATTAGAAACCAGCTCCATAGGCTGGTTTGTCTCCTCTGCCAAGGTTGCAAAATTAACTTGCYCCTTGCAAAATTAACTCCATTAGTCCATGCTCTCCCAGCCTTGGAGCTTTCCAGGATGGTAGAATATGCTGCTTAATCAGTCTCTGGAAAATTGGAAACTTCCCCATCCTTCTAGACCTCCTCGTGAGCTGCCTGGATGCCCCTCACCTCCGAGTGCCCTGGCTGGAATTCCATCAGCCAGAAAGCATCCATCTCAGCTGGCCATGTGGCTGAGCTTGTGCTGCCATGGCTTCACACCACATCCCATCCTTGCACATGTATCCCTCATCAAATGCTCTGCTGCACAAGCAGGATTGCCAGGCCTCTTACTTTCCTGGCTGAACATGCTGCAGCAGCAGCAGCACATACTAGCCAAGAAGGAATCCCACACCAAATTCTGCAGGGAAAGACTCCAAGTACAACCACAACCTGAGCCTGCCTCACCCCAAAAAGTGGAGGGCAAAATGCCTGGGTGCATCCTCTTGGCTGCAGACCCCGCACTCACAGCAGCCAGCTGGGGTGGCCCACCCCACTGCTCCGTTCCTCAGCAAGCCTCAACCAGTCTGTGTGAGCGTGCAGACCCAGTGCTGCCCACAGCCTGCCTGCACAGACAGTGGTGTGAGTGCTGCCTGCACAAGCGTGTTGACCCAGTGCTGCCTGCAGCCACTCCCACCCACACACTGCCCYGGTGCTGCCGATGGCTGGTCTCCATCAAGAGGTGGGCTAGAGTGAGCCTGACAAGAGTGGCCTTGCTCTGCACATGCCACATCTCCTGACCGGATGGGCCCTACCCAATGGCTACCCCCAGTGGTCCCTCCTCTTCCCCCACTGAGCTGCAATTGCAGCATCTCATGTGGTCCAGGACAGGCACTGACTAGCCTGGCTTGTGAACACACATCAAAAAACAACACCAGAAAAGCCATATTGCCCCAGGATGGCAGGTTTGCAGGTGGCTTGGGACACTTCAGGAATCCCCAGGCAGACCCTACCTCTTTGACAACCCTGAGCCTGTGCAGAACAGAAATGGCTTTGAGACAAAGGGAATGGTGTGGCACATCCAAAAGACACTCCCATGGGGAGGGAAGAGGAACATGCAGAGGTTGGAATGTCTTTAATCCCCATGCACGGGCTCCAGGCACARTTGCCTCAAGCAATAACAGCCCTTTGACTGTGCTGGCTGAGTCACTTCAGCCTCCCAAGATGGGGACATTTTATCATGCACAGGCCTGTACCTCTGAGGGCTGTAAGTCTGTTGAGACTGTCTTGTGCAAGGATCCTGGTGTGATGGGACCTGATCCCAGCATTTTTCTGGTCATTCAGGAGTGGTCTCTGCCAACAAACAATCCTACTTCTGAAAATAAAACATGACCTCTGAAGAGTTGTGATTTATGCTGGCCCCAGTCAGACTGCTGTGGGCAGCAGGTTGTGTGTCCGTGTCTGCCAGTGCCTGCAAGCTCCAGTATGGTCACCTGAACACTGCCAAACCAAGGTGACAATGCACCATCCAGACCTGGTTTTGAGCACTTGCTGGCCTGAATGGTCTTTGCTTGTCATGTTCATCAATGTCCTCAGTTTGTCCAGAAGGCCTGGTGCTGCATTTTATAGTGGCTCATGAACCAGCGCAGTCCTGTAAGACTTTACTCGTTGATACAACTGCTTGAAGACAGAAAATTGCACTCAGCAATTGAGAAACTGCACCAACCAGAGTGGGCATAGGGCTGGGTAGGTGGTGAGATTGCTCCATGGGTGCAAGAAGTCAAGCTCTGACTAAGGTTGTCTCCAGGCTGCTGTGAAGCAGCAGCTTGCAGTAGGAAAGCTAATGAAGTCCAGGAATTTTATTTGAATTGGAGCCAGGATCTGACTGAGAGGCAAGAGCAGAGACAGATACTGACAGAGAAGGGCTGAGGCCAGTGTGATCTGGGATCGCAGGGTTGCTGTGATCCTGTGGACTGAGGTCCAGGTTCACAGACCATGTCTGTGCCTCAGTTGGACATCCTGCAGCATACCTAGGATCCTGATGCAGATCCCTGCACAATCCTCCATGCACACACCCTGGAACGCAGCTTCCTTTCCTGGGGGATCGTGAGTGCAGGGAGGGGACAGGGCATGCCCAAGGCTTTCAGGGACATGAAGTCAGGAGATCACTGGTTTGCAGAGTTGTTGCAATGCTGCTCACATAAGTCATGCAGTGACCCCTTAATGCAGAACGTATCGGCCATCCTTGGAGCTGGCCTGGAGCCCAGGACTCCTGCTGTGGGTGCTCTCCTCAGTGAGCTACAGCATTGTCCTCCTCCATCTTATACAAGACCAGCATCCCAAAAGGGGAAATGTCACCACTTAGAGAGGGACCCTGCGACCCTATCCCAGCTCTCCATGTGCCCTCCTCTCCTCTGAACCCTTTTGCCATCATCCTTTTGTAGCAGCGCTCAGGCACCCCAGCATACAGCAGCCCCAGGAACCAGATGTCACAGCGAGGACATGTGCTTCTGCTGGTGTGTAGGGACCTCCTTGACATCATCCCCCAGGATTTGGTACAATTATTCAACCTCTTGCCAAAATCATGCTATATATTGTTGTTGAAAGGGCCTTTTATGAAAAAAAAAAAAAAAAATTGCAAGAATGATTTAACATGACATGTAATGATTGACTGCAGTGACCAGGGGCCTGACGGGGGTTGTCCTTCATACCAGACTGCAAGAAAAGCCACCCTGGAACATCCAATGGTAGATGTAACATGTCTTTTCCTGCTCAAACCTGAGCTCCAAGTGAGCAGWGCTGGGGCTTTCCTAAGCTTAAGGCTGAATGAAGAACTTCTTGTTTAATACCAGGAAGGCTCTGTCCCTAGAAAATTATCTAGCCCTGTTTGGAACTATTTTTGGCCTCTCTGTATCATGCTCCGATGATGAGTTATTGGAGGTAATTACATGCCATGTGAAGAAGCACTGCTTCTTGTCCCAGCCCTGGCATTCAAAAACAWCTGTAGCTGCTCTGCTGTTGTGAAAAATAGCACTGTCCAGCACTCCAGTGGTTTCAGAGGTCTCTGATGCATTTTCCTTAAATATCGTTTGTCTGTGCCAAAATGGCTTTGTTTTGGAACCAGTCCATGCTGATGGTGGTCTGGAAAGTCTCTCAGCTCGTGTTACTGGTTGGAGAAGGGTCCTGTAATAGTTGGGAGGCACCAGGATCCAGCAGTAGTATGACAATGGGTTTTGCTTTAATATTGACTCCAGATACTTCCATTGATCACCTCTGAACACTGAGCTCAGATTTCATAGAGCCACTGAGATCCAATAGGTGTCCCACTAAAACCCCAACAACACTTCCTAAAACCCTACTATGTATTGAGCTCTGCATCTTCTTGATTTGTAACAGACCTGAATTGTTGTATTTCTTCACTGGGCTGCAGGACTCAGTCTCCTCTGCCTCCAGCACACCTCGGCTACAGAAACAAACCCGTATGCAGGACCAGGAGGCCCAGAAGTTGTGTTGGTCCTTGTGTGATAGCTGTTTGCCTGGATGAGCTTCCCCATCCSAGCCGGCTGCAGAGAATACCCATGGGATTGATCACTGGGGCTTACACTCCCCTTTTACAAGCGTGGAAGGAGAACCAGGGCCAATGATTGGCCAGGGCACAGTTCACACCAGYCTCATGTCCCTCTGTGGGTGATGCTCCTCTCGAGTGTCATGGGAGCACTTGGCCCATGTCCATGCAGAGCAGGTGGTGAGAAGATCACCCAGGAAGGTGAACAGGGGAAGCATATTGAGAATGGTAGAGTGGTGGGTGTGGGGGACAACAGAGGAAAATTGGGAGTTGGTGGAGCAGGGATCTGAGACTGCCAGAGTGTCTGAGGCTCAGACTGCCCCTTACACCAGGATTCCTGGGGCCATTTGTGCTGCCCATGGACCAGCTTTGCACAGGAGACGTAGGAGGAGGGCATGGGCAGAGGGATCCACTTCAAACACACCCAGCCCTGCCCTGTCCACCAGTGAGGAGTGGTGTGTGAGCACCCTGCACATCTCCGTGCCTGACATTTCCACGCTGCCTCCTGAGCCTTTTCTCTTGTAGACCAAATTATCCCAATTACATTCCTCTACCACCCCTGTAATTTCTATTCTAGTTTCCCCACAGATGGGAATCTGKYATTTCCTCATCTGTCTCCCCATGGTCCTCTGGCTGCTCTCCCACTGCCCCATGTCCTGCAGGGCAGGTCCCAGATGGGGCAGCATGGCCTGGCCAAAGCCTGCCCGGCATCAAGAGGGGCAGAAGCATCACAGCTGGTGTCCTGCTCATCACAGCCCCATGTAACCACCCCCACAGGTTGTCTACCCTCTCCAAAGAGCAAGTCCATTTTGCCTTGGGTCTCCTGGGATCCCCACCAACCGCAGGCAATTTTGGCAGGGCTGCAAGCCCCTGCCCAGCTGTATTTGTGCAGCTGGTTATTCCTGTCCATCCACAGAGCCTTTCTCTTGTTCTCCCTGCAGTATCCTGTATTTCCCAGCCCCTCGCTCACATTAGCTGAGCTCTGCATCCCACCTTGTAGGTGCAAGGTGCCTTGTGCAGTGCTGTGTTGTCAGCAGAGGTAGCAACCTTCCCCTCCCAGATATCATCTGGGTCCTTAGCAATAATGCTGAATGTCAGCTCCAGGAGAGATGCTGTAGACCCTTAAACATGTTCTTCGTTGGAGAGGGAACCATTTATTATTTTGAGTATGGCCTCTCTGCTGCCTTTTTGTACCACATCAAATTTGTCTCCTCTCCAACATCTTTCTAAAGTAAAGCTAAAGTCATGGTAGATGATGTCTATGCTTTCCTCTCCATTCTTATGGCCTTTTATCCTGTATAGAAAAAAACTAGATTGCTTTGGCACAACTCATTTTACACTAGCCACTACTGACATTTGCTTGTTCCTCTGCTTTTTCTTCTGTGTGCATACAAATAATTTAATGGTAAGTCCCCATTTTCTTCCAGAAATTGAAGACTTGTGTGGCCTATAGCTTTCCTTTCATGACAGACCTTTCAATCTCCTGCAGTAAAGCTAGCAGTCTCAGCAATGGGGAAGTTTCTTGCTTGTATCAGTACTCTTTGGGCTGCCTCTCACTACTAAGGCCATGCTCTGCCCCTTTGAGACTGGCAATAATTACGACAGCCCCCTAAGTACCATTTCCCTTTTCATGTCATCTCCAACTACTCCTTGAAGGTTTTGGAAACAGAAACCTCAGATATGTAAAACATTCCCTTCTTTAGGCACTTTCCCCAGCCCAGCTACCACACTGGGATGCCTGTCTTATCCAGAGGAGCATGTGCCTGTGACGTCCCAATTCTGGAAGGAACAACTAGGCTCAGGACAGAGTCTGGTCCAGAGTGAAAAACTTAGCATGTCCAGAGATGCAGAGATGATAAAACCAGTAAACTCATGTGCGTGGTGCCCCAGGAGGTCAGTGAGAGAGAATAGCAGCTGGCCAGGTCAGAAATACCCCTGGGATTCTGTTCTGAGCCTGCCTGAATCGCTAAAGTTGGTCAGGCACCCACCCCTGGGGCGGGAGCACTGCCACCCACTGTCTCCTCCTCCCCAATCACTTGTGTAGTTACCTCAGTGTCCATGGCCCTTCTCCATGCCCTATGCTCACTTCCATTCCTGAGGAGTCCTCTTGGGTCCTGCACATTCAGCCCAAAAGCTCCAGTCACCTGCTCTCTGAAGCCGCTGGGCTGGTTTGGTTTATTTCCACAACTGCTGCAAGTTGTGCCAATGCTGCAAAGCCCTTTAGCAAACAGCTATGGAATGGCTCCTCATCCATTGTGTTTGCAGCTGTCTCTGAAGTTGAATGAGAAACCTGCCCACAGGCTAGTTTCCATGGACCCTGCAGAGGTAACCACCACTAACACACACTGGGAGAAGGATGTCTTACACAAGTATAAATATGGGACAACTCAGCTGACAGCACTGGTATTACTCTGGACTAACAGATGCATGTGTGCAGTGGAGAGGCCCCTTTACGGTCACATCCTTCCAGTGGATCCCCCACTGCAGCACCAAACGCAACCCTGGGACCCTCTGCTGCAGGATCCTGGGCCAGCCTGGCCTGCAGATCACCTGCCTGCATTCTGCAAGCTTGCTTAAGAGCTCTGAGTGACCAACATGCTGCTTTCCAACCCCTCCAGCTTTCCAACAAGAGTCCAGGATAGCTTCAGAAACAAGCAGGAATGTCCTCCATTTTGTGTCAGGCTTTCTTTTTTTTAAACAAAGTTTTCTTTTTTCTAATTATAGGATGTTGCAGAACAATCAGCTGAGTCGCATCCCTGCAGAGGCACTGAGAGATCTTCCAAACCTCCAATCTCTGTAAGTCATTAAAAATCAATGCTGCGAGCTGCAGAGTCCCTTGGGGGCCCCGGGCTTCTCAGCATTTGAGTCATTAGTTCCTTTTTCAAGGATGTTCTGTCCCTTCTTCCTTTTCTTTTCCAATTAAAGCAAAGATTACTGTCACTTAGCATAGAAGGGAGGGGAAGGCGGTTTTCATGGAAGGAACACTGTCTTGGTAAAGGATGTTGAAATTACAGCTCCCCATGTGTGCGTCGTGATGAAAAGGCCACGAGTGCCAATGCATATTTCAAGGAACAYTGGAAAATATCCACCCAGAAGGGGCTCTGTCCTCTCCACTGTGGACCACAGTGGGTAAGAGACCTGCCAGGGAGCACAGAGGACACACTGGTCTGTCAACATGCGAGTTGCGTTGTTTTACCCAGATAGAGGGTAGTTATGTAAGGGTAGAAATGCTTTAAAACACTTTTAGCAATTCAGTCATGGGAAGAAGCTGAGGCCATGATCGTGCTTTTCCTTTTAAGTAACTATATCTGCAGCAGGTTTGTGCTACTATATTCACTAAAAATCACATGGCACTGAAATATTTGCATTTTCCTGGGTGGGGACACACGTGCAGCCAGATCCTGGTAATGCCACTGAATTTAGGGCAGGTCTGTTTGGGAATTGCCCAGCTGGTGTAAGCAGCACTGCCAAAGCTTGTAAAAGCATTCTGAATTGGGCTGAACCACTGAAAAATTAAACTTAACCCTAATCCTTAACTTCAGTCCTAGTCTTACTGTGTCTTTTTATCATAGAATTGTTGGAAGTGGAATTGCTGGAAGTGGTTTCTGGGGGTCTCCAGGCCAGCCCCCTGCTTGGAGCAGGGCTATCACTGATACGAGGCGAGGCAGTTGCAGCTTTGTCTATCCAAGACTTGAAACCCTCCAAGCATAGAAATTCCCCCCTCACTGGTGACCTGGCCTGGGGCTGTCCCTCCTGGGGAAGAAACTTTTCATCAAATCCAACCTAAAACTCCTGGAGTGCAATTTGTGGTCATTACTCTTTGTTTGATCACTTGGAACCACCCAGAAGAGCTTGGCTYCATCATCTTTAGTTGTGGATTGCCAGCAGATCTCCTCTTATCTTCTTCTCTGCTAGGTGAAACCAACCCAGCTCCTTTCCACCTCTACTCATGGGTCAAGTGCTCTGGGACGCTGACTCAGTTGTCAGCCCTCCACTGGACCCATCTGGTTCCTCTTCATCCTTCTTACACTGGGCAGCTCAAAACTGGGCACAGTTCTCCATGTGTGACCCTCCCAGCACCAAGTAGGAGTTTCTGTAAATATTAATTTAAATATTAATTTGCAATGGAGGTGTTGGCTGTGCAGGATATGAATGTTATTTGAAACATTTGTTGCTGAAACATCATTGGCACATGATTGTGGCTGTTATTAAAATGTATTGATATCACCACCACTGCCAGAGTCAAGACCCCCGACTCCGGGGATTTGGAGATTAGATTGTTTTCCAAGTGACTTCCCTCTCAAGGGAAACGTGATGTGGAAGTCACTGCAATGGGGCTACCCCAGGAACACCCCTTTCCCCCTCAGCCTGTCTCTCCTGTGCCCRTGAAAGTGTGTGACAACCTGTGCCACCAGAGCCCATGGATGGATAGGCCCAACCTTTGCTTCTGAAGGTTCAACTGCCTGCAGGCACCACTGCTGCTTGGGCCACCTGGCCTGGGGCACACACTGCTGAACGATGGCCACCTCGGCTAGTGCTGAGGTGCACATGATCCATCCACCCAGCCAACAGCCCCCATCAAAATACCACAAGGCACACGAGAAATGCAAAACGCTCCAAGAAGCTGCTCATAGCACTTTTGGTCTTCATTTAAGGCTCAGGGTGGGAGGATGGCTTATCTCGAAACAATAGAGGTACCTGCTCTTAGTGCACTTTGAGGCCACCTCGTCCAGTGTAGGCCCCCCTCAAGTGTCTCCAAAGTTGGGTGAGAAGGGAGAGCTTGAGCCAGGTGGGATCTTGTGTTCTTCCTGCAGAAACTGAACAGGAAGAGCAAATTTTAGGAAGAAATAAGCTGCTTCAGACAACCTGAGGGAGAATAGGCTTAGAATAAAATCAGAGGGCTGACTATCAGGGCATGTCTGGTTAGGACATGCCTAATGCCTGTCATATTAAGACTGGTTTCAAGAGCCACAGCAGCAGGGGCAAGAGAGGCTGTTGTAGGCAASTGCGTCCCATTTGCCCCCAGAGCATTCTGCCCCAGCCAGCAGGCTCCCACCCAGGGTCCGAGGTGGCTGAGCAGGGACCCCCTGCCTTTCCCCAGCAGCCTTGGCCCTTTGGACCAACCTGTCTGGTCTGTTATTCCCCTCTGAAAGCTCCCCTCAGCCCCTCACTCCTGGTGGTTCAGCCAGGTCTTCCCAGCAGTGCACAAGTGCCCGGTCCCTCTGGACTCCATCACTCCTCCTCTCCTCACCATCTGTTTTTAGGATAGCTGCTCTCATCCTCCTGAACCRGGGCCATCTCTTCTGAGCCTTCCCCAGATCCACCTCTGAGGCTCAGTTTCACTCCCAGCCTCTCATCGGATCCAAATTCCTGTCCCTGACATAAAGTGTGCACAGGAGGGACCGAGACAGTGGCCTCCCACTCCTATCTCTTTCTTAAAAAAAGAAAAAACCTGTTAGACCTGACAAGACCTGGGTCCAGGGCAGGAGAGGGAGCAACAACTTCTGACCTGTAGAACTGCTCCATCCAATGCTCCCGACTACACCAGCCAGACCCACAACTTATCCACCAGCCACCAGGCACAGTGAGAGTAAATAAGTTCAAACAAAGGCTCCTGTTGGGAAAATAAGCATTTCATGGAATGGAGCTTAAAGTGCCCCTCCAGCCAAGGGAGCCTGGATACACATTCCCATGGTCACAGACCGTCTAGGGCTTCCGGACCATCTTTACACAGATGACTATTTAATTAAACACCCTTTTTAGGAGGCCCAGCTTTGAGAACCTGCAGAAAGTATCAGAAAATAAGAGATGTGCATTGGGAAAACAGCACAATCCGTTGTGGCAGATCCGCTGTTGGCAACACCTCGCCCCCTGAGCCAGATAGGTATCCTGCTCGCCAGCTCAGAAAGGTGGGACCTGCTGCGGTTGGGCTGGATCTTCTTCATCTCATCTCACCTGATCAGAGAAACTGGAAAGGGATTAGCTAAGCCACAGGCAGCAAATTAGTGGGAATTGGTAGAGACAGCAAACTGTGGGGCAAGATGCTGTGGATCTTTCCCCATTAGGATAATAACACCTGCACATAGTCATCTCTAGCTGCACACTCAGAAGTGCTTTCCAGAGAGTTCACTCACTGTCAGTTCTTTCTCTGCACTGACAAGAACACCAGGAGCATGGGAAGGCAAAGTGATCTTCCCTAGAGCAACAGCAAAGTCAAGACCAGGACCTAAGTGTCCTGGCTCCACGTGCCACATTAAGGTGTTTCCATGCCTCATTCGAGACTCTGCAATGGCACGATCGGTCACCAGGAGAGGAAGTATTTGGGACAGACTGTGTGAAAGTTGAAAAGCTCCAGGAGAGGGTTTCCGTAACAAAAAGCAAGCAGCAAAGCAGTAGTGTCTTCTGTAGGCCTCACATCAGTGAACCCACCTCACCCATCCTTCTCTTTCTGTGCTTATGAGAATTTAGGGTAAAGCCATAAGAGGTCAGTCAGGTCCCCTACAGTCACTTTTCCATGGTATGCCCCTAAGCCTGGGTCCAAATCTTCAAACTGGAGGGGCAGTCCCTGGAAGCCAAAGTTTCAGAAGTGTCCCATGCGATGAAGACCTCTTCCCTGCTACCTAGTTAAAGGATGGGCAGAAGGTGCCTCTCAGAAAGACCCTGATCACAGGTCACCAACAGGCTGCAGTAAAACCTGCCCTCAGTACTGAGAGTACAGGAGGTGGTTATTCTCTGAGATAATTATTCTCCTCAGATAGTTATTCTCTGAGTCGACAGGCACGAGCCAGCTCTGCCCCATGTTAGCACTGCACCAAGCCCCGTCTGTGTCTCTAGCTTGGCCACTTGAATGTGTGGAGGGCAAGTGCAGAAAAAGATGATGATTTGCACTTTCTCCTCTTTATACAGAAGCTGTACAACAGAGAACCTTTGGGCATGGTGAAGGCCCAAGAAYCATGTCTGGTAACTAAGCCCAGCATGGCTGTGAGGCATAGCCCTGCTCTGGGTAGATGGGAACATTTCTGAAGACATGTTTGTGTGTTATGAGATTGTACCACTGCTGTGTCTCACACTGGTGAAAGCATGACCTGCTGGGTCTCCATCCTGTGCTGCTCCCACAGGGAAAAGCCAGTGCTTGCAGAGCCTTGCAATTCTCTTTCCAGCTCACGTTTAGAGATGCTCTTCTGTAGCCACCTTTTCCTTTTCTCTCCATTCCAACAGGGAAATGTTTCATAAAGATAAATGAGACCTGATTTGAAAAACAGGAGTGTCACAGTGTGGACGGTCACTATGTCTTAAGGCAGACACAGAGCTAAGATGCTCTGCTTGATTTTCTGGTGCTGACATGACTTCTCCAAATGTAGTTACTAACCTCAGGCCAAGAGCTTCCAGTACAGGTCTGTGTTAGAGAGATTTTCTTACTCTTTTTCAAATATCTGAGTCATTTTCCAGAAGTTTATGAGACTCTTGTGTATTAGCTGCCAAAAAATTAGCCAGCCTGGAACACCCATAGGTCACCCACAGCATGGTTTCTGAGCATTACTGGTCAGGCTATCCGAGATCCAGTGTACTCGTGTTGCCCAGAGACTATTTTTTTTCCATTCAGGAGGGGAAGTCGCTTTATGGCACGTCATGACAGTCCATGAGTTACCGGACTTGCATGGCACTTCGTGGAATATTAAATATCTGCTTTGCAAGTTGGCAACACTTGCTAAGTGCAGCAGAGCTGAAAAGGGGAGTGAAAATGGGAGCCAACAGGAGTGAGGTGGAACAGACAGCTGTACTAGACAGAAAGGGATTGTGTGCTGGTTATTTTCTTGCTCTTTCAGATATTTGCATTTGATGTCCACGTTCATCGTTCTGGGATTCAGGCAGGATTTGAAGGGAAAGTATGTATCTCTTATGGGCAAGCTGACATAGGAGAGGAAAAATAGACAGACTTCTGGATACACAAGACTTTTCTCAGGTTTACAGCAGAAGCAGCCGAACTAAGTGGAAGCTGAGAACAATTGTTTTGCACGTAGCTCTACCAGTAGGACTTACTAGGCAATTCAAGGGATGAGGTGGCCAAACAAGGGGGACAGAGGGGGATGCTTCTAGCCACTGTGGGACAGAGAGAGGTTGGTATTTACTGCCTGCACTGTACCAAGTTAGAGCTGAAATGTAGCAAAACCTAATGCATCAGTGGAGTCTCTAAGACAGGAAAGCAAAAAATAATGATTTAATAGACTCCAGTTGTCTCCAAAGGTGGCAGCTGTCTTGCCTTTTGAGCATTCGGAGAAGATACCCACTGGGATAGGACACATGCACCCAAGCCTTGGTAGCACTTGGAACTGAACTGCTGGGTTCCTTTGCTGCACTGCTGGGGGCCAACCTGCGGTCCCAAGCATGAGGCATGTTCAGACCTGTACTGAAGTCCCTCTCCTTGCTGGCTGAGAGTGCCGGACAGTGCAGGCAGCCAGATGCTCCTCGTGCTCTGCAGGATGCACGCTGTGATGCCATGGTACCAGCTGGGAAGTTTGCAGCAAGTTTGGGAGTCTCTAACAGCAGGAGATCAACTTGTACATACATGCTCAAGGATAGGAAAGTCAGGGAGAAAGAAACTCCAATAAATGTCATCACTCAGAGAGCAGAACAAAAGTTATTCCTCCTTTTTATTGGGGGATGATGCACAGGGAAGTAGGAGTCTCCTGCCCAGAATGATCAGAGAGTCTGTGGCACAGTCAGGGCATGAACCCGACTCTCCAGAGTACCTTGCTCCCAGGAAAGCTTGTTCCACATTGGAGCCCTCTTGCATTGCACATGCACCCTGCATGCCTTCCCACACAGCTTTTTTTGTGGCAGCCTGAACAAAGGACTCCACCTCCAGGGAGAGGAAGCAGCAGCTCTCTGCTAACATGGCCTGGGTCCTGCTCTCACATCTGTCTCTAGAAGACTAGAAATACGGGAGGAGAAACACTGGCCAGGTGTCATAAAGACAATGCTTACACTGCTCTCACTCTGTGGTCCTCCCCCTGCTCTTCTCTTCTGATTTGGCCAAGATGAGGATCTGTCTTCATGATGATGGATCAAGATCAAGATCAAGATGAGGATCAAGCCTTCTCAAACCTGCCAACCCATGACCTTCAGGGGCACAGGATTTACCATGGCAGGTGTGGTGTCACCGACAAAAGATGTGTTGTGGTGCAGGAACCAGCAACAGGAGGGCACTAATTTTAACTAGCCTAGATGATGCATACGGGCTCTCAGGGAACCTAAGTTACTGACAGGCAGCATGCCAAAAAACTGACTTTAGATTCACTCAAGTTTAAGTGAGATGGGAGGGTCAGGACATTCCCCTG
The DNA here is from genome assembly GCA_030449065.1 of Oceanodroma leucorhoa. NCBI lineage: Eukaryota > Metazoa > Chordata > Aves > Procellariiformes > Oceanodroma > Oceanodroma leucorhoa. The sequence continues at coordinate 348,284 of JASVER010000166.1, forward strand.
TGGACGCTCTCCAAGAGGATGTTCCCATTGCCCTGTGTGATCCCTCCATACCTTTTCTAACCAAGGAAGATGCAGTCCTGAATTTTGGCAAATAATATTTCAAACACCCTAATAGGTCTTCATCCTGCAAACTCCAACACAGGTGCTGGGAAGACTGGCAAACCAGGTGGAGGTTCAACATAACTCTGTGCCAAGGGCGTTCATAGGTCTAGGACACCCATTCCCCATCACTTCGTGTGCTGACCCAAAGCTTGGCTGCTGCAGGTTGGATTACTGTGTATCACCGAGTATCACTCATCAGGGACTTCACATGGTCTGGGCGACTCCTCCTCCAGAGGGAGGCATCCACCACAAGGGTTCAGCACTTCCCAACCAGAAGTGTTCGTGATTCACTTTGCCCCATGGATGCCAGCCAGCCTGAGRAGGCAAGTGTCAAATCTACCCAAATACCCCCATCCACATCAGACACACCTGTCCTTACAAACACTCCTCATCACAGATTCTCTGAAGCTCCAGCCATGCCTGTGGGGCCAGAATCAGACCTGTCCTGCTCTCTGTCAGCTACAGGATGTGGAGGCATCACTGCCTGGAGCCCGGGCTGTCAGGAAGGAGACCTTGGCGGGGATCACTAGATGAATATAAAGAGGAATTTGGATTTCAAAATAAGAGAATACAAAGCTCTGGAGACTGAGCCTCCTACCAAGTGTGAGGGAGCTGCTTCCCAGCAGGCTTGCTTTATCTGGGAAGCATGTTGGGAAGCCCAGTAGGGAGGATTAGAGAGAACACGCACACCTGATGGCAATGCTCTGAGGCCTGCAAGGGGTGCCAAGGCTTTACGTAATGCTCTGATCCAGTTGTGATCCGCTGGCAGAGTATCTGGTTACCAGTGGTTTATAGGTGCAGTAACAACATACCATGTGTATTCTGGAAGAGTCGTGTGTCAGTCTAATTAACGACTTTGTGGTTTGTGAGCGCTTACCTAAAGCAGATGGGCATTGTGTCTGTTCCTCTGCCAGGCAGAAGGAGTCCAAGGTATTTCAAAGTGAGCAGGTGCTATAAATTATAATTACCAGGCTTGCAGAGGTAGAGAAAGCAAAGAGAAAAGAAACCTGATGGATTAAGAGATCAAGATAAACTCTTGGTTTTTCTTTTCCAAATACTTATGGAAAGTGATGAGAATGGCTGGCTCTTTCTGGAGTTTCTCGCAGATCAGCACTTTGGGAAGGTGCTTAGCGTGTGTCTGGCTCGTCTGGGTGGGTGTTGCCTACAGCAGTTCGGAGGGGGAAGGGGGGGATTAATGCCAGCCAGAAGAGTGTCAGAGCTTTTCCAGTATGGGTGGCTAAATGGTGGCCTCAGGACAGTCATCACAGCTTCTCCCACCTGGCTTTGAGGCCAGGGGCTCCAGGAGGATAAGATTTCTAAGTGGCCCGGTGCAGCTTTCCCAAAGTGACCACTGTAGTTCAGCTCCACAGTCCAGCCTGGGCTTTCAGTGTAGTGATCTGATTTCTAGCCTATGGCCATGAATTCCAGAGCTCTGTGCATTTCCTTGGGGTTCCCTTCTCCAGATTGGGGAGGAACTGCACTAATAGCTAATTTCTGGGATTTTGAGAGACTTTGGGCCTCCCTAGGATAGTAGAAGGTCTTCTGACCCTGTAAGACACAGCAGCATAGGCACAAAGCTTCCAGAGTCCATTTCTCCCTGCTGGATAAAGTCATCCACTCGTTTACCTCCCACCCTGTGGGGGGAGAAATCTCCCATTTCTCCTCCCAGAGACTTGTGGCTGCATGTCACCTCATGTAGACCCCAGACCYCAAGAGTATGGACACAGCTGGCATGGAGATGCTAACATACGTAATGTCATCTAACCCACTGGTGGGACACCAGCAGTGTGGGAGTCCCACTGAGCTCATTTCTGTGTGTCTGAGCAGCACCATTCAGTCAAGAGAGAGAAGTAGATTCACTGGGGGGGAAAATCACCTCCTGGAAGTAGGCACCTGTCTTCAGAGATGGATCACGCCCAGTGGAGCTTGGTCCTCTCCATTCACAGCTGGAGAGGGACACACAGTTCGAAAGGAGACATCTGAGTATAGTTGAGATGACTTCTAGCTGTGATAGCCACCTGTGTATTAAACTTGATGTCCTCATTAAATCCTTGGTACCTGGAGCATGGCATGTGAATCAGGGAGTTTACCATAGTTCTAGCCCATCCCCTGGCCTGCATGTGCAGGGATTTGTCCAGAAACATCTAAACATTTGGTAATCCTGCTCCAGGAGAGAGAGCATAGTCCATCAATACTAAAATTTGGGAAAAGAGGGAACTAGAAGTCTGGTGTCTTGGCTAAAAGTCTGCAAAGCCCATTCAGTCCAATAAAGTAATTTTCAGATATTTCTGCCCAGTCCAAGTGATCAGTGACAGTCAGGGCCTTGGACCAGCCTTGATCGTGGGATTTCCCCACAGCTGTTGCTGCTCCAGCAGCCTCCAGCACACTGAGCCCATATCCCACTTCACCCTTGCATTTGCAAGCACAGAAACCAATTGTGGCACATGAGACTTGGAAAATGGTTCCCGGCCACTTTTCGACAATTCTCCCCATTGCACACACCTCTTCCTCTGCCATCAATCTCTCCTATCTCTCAGTCATGCCCCACTCCCTGCCCTGCGATGTTCCCTTTCCCCAATAGCAGCAGCAGCACTTCATAAAGAGTGAAGCCTAAAGATCCTGCACCATGAGGTCGGGCTCTTCTTGCCTCCTTTCCACAATGCACTTTGAGTTTTCTCTTGTCTCCCAGTCAAGATGCACCATAATGCTAGGAAACACTGGCTTCAGTCCTTGCAGACAGTTGGTTAGCCCTGTATCCCAAAAGAATTGACTACTCTGCTGTTGGGCTTGATGGCATGTTCGCGAAAGCAAAGGGGCCCAGGAAAAAAATCCTGTGACTGTGTCTCCATCTGTCTTCTGTCTCTTGGCAACTCCTCCTGTGTGCAGCATGTCAGGGAAGCAACTGTAGGCAAGTAAGAGACCTTTCCTCCATGTCAGCATGTGTCAGTCACCGAGAGCAAACCATTTCCTGCTACCTGGTGGCTAAGGCACCCAGAACACAATTAGCCATCACCACTRCAACCATACACAGGGGGTGGGCGACAGCGCAATAGGTCCCATTCCCTGAGGAATGCTTGCATTTTAGTTCTCCTTTCTTCCTCACAGTCTTTCTTTACTGCATCCCTCTGAAACATTTGCAGGATTCACTTGCCACTCTGCCACAAATCTGTTTTCCCATCTGAAGTCAGCCACAGTCTCCCTGAGGAGGACTCCAGTCCCACCAGCACTGGTCCTGCTAACATCACCTTTCAGGTGCTTGTATGACAGCAGTGTGTGCCCCCTTTTCATCTGTCCTGCAGAAGGATTTGATGCCTTCATAAGCTGATGGGATGCAACCTGGAGGACAAACTGTGTCATATACATTGTTCTTAAAAACATTGCAAGCATTTTCGTGTTTTCTACAAATATCATTTCCCTTTATATTCTTATTTCACTCCAGCTTGACTTGACTCATAATCTCTTAGCACTAAATCAGCCTGACATGTACACTCGCTGCATACAGGTTAATTTTACCTCTAACTGAAATAATCCAGTTCCTCCAACCCATTGGTTCACTTCTCTGATATCTTTAGCAGGAACCTTTTGGAGTCTTATGGAAATGCAATAAAGACTACTTCATGCCCTGTCCCTCAAGGCGGGTAATTATTTTTGTACACATGGCCGGAGATTAAAATGCAAAGAATGACTTATAGCAATTTGAGAACATGTGGACTTTGATGTAGACAAAGGAGGAAAGCTCTTCCCACCTGATCAGCTTCTCACAAGCATATAAATTCTTATGACAGAAGGAAGAAAAAAATTACTTTGGAATCAGCATGGCCCGAAGAGCTCAGTCAATTCATTCCTCGTTTCACTTCTTTGATCTGTTTGAGATTTGACAGTTTGCTGTTAACAGCAATATTCTTCTCTACAAATCACACGTGATGCAGTAAGGTTTAAGAAAGGTGTTGTTTCCATTGGGTGTTTAGAGGATAAAAGCTATGGAAAAAAACAGAAATCTATAAAGTCAGCATAACATAGCAGTGACTTACAATCTGTTGGCATAGAAGTTGTCTTGTGGCAAGACCACCTCAGTCCTGTAACATGATTTATTGGGTACAGAGTCTTTCTGGAGCACAATGAAAAAAAGGTCAGGGAAGAGCAGTGAGGTAGTTCTTAACAGCGAATCTGAAGATAGACTGAAACAAAGCAACTGCAAGTACTTTCTTGGTGATTGCTGCTGCTGAGAGCACAGGACCTTGAATTTCACCTGTCATAGACCACTTCGCAGCAGAAAGCATGCCTGTGGCAGGAAAGAGAGCCCAGAACAAGCGTCACTGTAGGCAGTGTGCTAAAGAATTTCCTTCCACTCTAGAGGACGCTGCTCAAAAACTTCCTTCCTCATCTCTGAAATCCCCTCTTTTCCCTGAGGCAGCTCTTCCTAGCAGGCAGCTCTGGAGAGGAGCACAGCTAAGTCAGTGGAGTTTTGTCCCCATTCTTATTTTCAGAAGTCTAGTCTCCATTTTGGCATTTTGTGTTTAATGGTATTTCTACAAAGAAAAAATCTAGGAGGGGCCAAGAGCAGATGTCTACCACATCCAAGTGAACTCTACAGTCAGGCGTGCCACACATCTGGATGTACTGCAGGGAACTTTTCGTGCAGTGATGTAGCCGTGGTGTGGTGAGTCCTTGCTGAAGTTTGGCTGCTGTTAGTATTCCTCGCTGGCTGTATGGAAGCAGGAACCTCTCTGGCCCCATGTGCTGTGATCCTTCCTCCCAGGTGTAGTGTGCACAAGCTGAGATTCACCTGAGAAYGGCAAGGTGGCCCCTGTAGCTTGTGTAGTTGAGCCAGTGCACAGATAGTGAGGAAATGTTACAGCTGTGTTTTCTTTCCTTGGCTTCAAGTGGGCTGATGCCCTGGAAGGGACTGGGGCTCTCCTCCTCTATGGGCACATCTCATAATTTGGTTCAGGAATGATAAGCCAAATTCAGAGGAGTTTGCTTTTTGGCATAGAATTTGAGCAGACAAGATTTTTCTGGTTCCGAGTACCACAGGCTGTCATCCAACCTGCTGCTCGCTTGCTGTTTTCTCCACTTTACCCAGTGCATGATCAGCCTGAACTGTCACTGCAGATCTGTGCTTGTCACCAGGACTGGCAGCAATAGCTTGGCAATATCAGACCAGGTTTGAGAAGAAAAAGCTGCATTAAAATACAAGTCCAGTTCAAGATTCAAATTTTGGAGTTGTTCCTCTGCTTACGCTGACCTGATCCAAATCCCTGGTCTGGGTTCAAGAGTGTCCCAGACTGGGAAACAAAGCGTGTGGCTGGACCTTATTWCTTATTCAGCAGCTTTCTCTGCCATTCAGCTTGTCTCCCCATGTTGTTTATGGAGTGTTCCCCAGTACCTTTGAAGAGCACTAATATTTTTACTGCAATGATGAGCAATAATACATTTTCAAAAGCCATTGGCAATTCCACTTGGCAGAAAATCATAGAATCATAGAATCATTAAGGTTGGAAAAGACCTTTAAGATCATCGAGTCCAACCGTCAACCCAGCACCCATGCCCACTAAACCATGTCCTGAAGCGCCACGTCTACATGTTTTCTGAACGCTTTTAGTGTTGGTGACTCCACCACTTCCCTGGGCAGCCTGTTCCAATGCCTGACTACCCTTTCAGTGAAGAAATTTTTCCTAATATCCAATCTAAACCTCCCCTGATGCAACTTGAGGCCATTTCCTCTTGTCCTATCGCTTGTTACTTGGGAGAAGAGACCAATACCCGCCTCTCTACAGCCTCCTTTCAGGTAGTTGTAGAGAGCAATAAGGTCTCCCCTCAACCTCCTCTTCTCCAGGCTAAACACCCCCCAGTTCCCTCAGACACTCCTCATCAGACCTGTGCTCCAGACCCTTCACCAGCCTCGTCGCCCTTCTCTGGACACACTCCAGCACCTCAATGTCCTTCTTGTAGTGAGAGGCCCAAAACTGAACRCAGTATTCRAGGTGCGGCCTCACCAGTGCCGAGTACAGGAGCAYGATCACCTCCCTRCTCCTGCTGGTCACACTATTCCTGATACAGGCCAGGATGCCRTTGGCCTTCTTGGCCACCTGCATCATCCTCTTTTTATAGGGACAAAAACTGTGGCTTGGTCACTGTGTTCTTGGTAGGACCCAACAAGCAGCTTCACTGCCTACCCTTTGCAGCCCTCAAAAAACTGCAGTGGGGTCAGCCATGCTGGCATTTCGCATTACAATAGAGCATCCTGGGCCAGGTTTGTAGCTGGGAAGTCGAGTGGCTGGGAGCAGGAGGCTGGTGTCTCCATGCCTCTGCTATGACTGGAGTGCTACATCCTTCCCTCATGGTGGGAGATCCTAAGATACCACCAAGAAGGAAATCAAATTCTTCTGAGTCATCCTCCATGGCCTCACTACACAACCTTCCTTCCCTTCAGGTAAGCTTCTGCTGTGCCCACGTCTCCCTCAGGCAGACCAGGTGGATTTGTCTCCTCTGACCGTAGCTGTCTAGATATTAMTCATCTCAGCCAGTCAGCAGTGGAAAATGATCAGCATCTCCAGAGGGTGAATCACCCCTGTTATCTCAGAGCCCTGTCTGGGGGGATGAATCACTCTCTGGAGGACTCTGGTTTTCTCTTCTGGCTATGGAAAGACTCTATAATTGGTTTTAAGTTCTGTGTGAATAAGGTTGGGTGAGATGTGTTTTTCCTACCCCTGGAGAGCAAAAAAATGCCCCTTTCCCCACCCCCCACTTTTATCTGGCAAAAACAGATCACCAAGCTAACACACATCCTCAGAGCATGGGTACCAAAGCAGAGCTGAGCATCTCTCCTCTCCCATGGCCCCATGCACAGGACCCTGCACATACTTGTGTAGCCCTCAGAGAAAGATATCCAAGGAGATTGTCTTGCCCAAAAAGACAAGTGCAAGGAGCAGCTTACCCATTAACCAGAAAGGAATTTCTCTGCACTCCAGAGATGGAGGGTTTTGAATTTGTAACCATTGTTCTGAGGGCAAGTTAGAAATGAGAAAGGCTTCTGACATGGGTACTGGGYACATCACAGACATTTTTTTCCTGTCAGTGGGAGGAACTCAGCTGGTCAAATTAAAGCCTTTTCTGCTTAGGAGTAAAAAAGCATGAAATGCAGTGTGGTTATCCCACTACAATGACCTCAATAGCTTTTTTTGAGAGGAAGATTTAGAGACCACACACAAGCTGTTGAACGCATCATCCTTAGCACTGACCCAATAAATCCCTCCTTCCATTTGTCCTTCATCCGTTACTCCCCGGTTTTGAGCAATGAGATGTTGTGAAGTTTATGTAAGGGAAATATCCATATGACTCACGCTTGTGAGTGTCCATGCCGTGAAGGATCGCTGGATTCATCTCCCAGGAAGACGAGAGTGTCATGTTATCAGACCAACAGCTAAAAGTTTAGCAAACTTCAGTCACTCTAACTTATTTTATTGTGTGGCAGAACTGTCAAATAATACAGAAAAATAGGTGTGTGCGTAAATTGCTATCTCCTCCCAAGAATGGTGTCAGCAGATATAGAAACTCTACCTCTGACTGTATCAGATGCCTTACCTGTGTACACCATGTGTAAAAAGCAGCAGTTTCATGTCTTTACAGATTTTGAAATTCTTTCCTGGAATTTGTAGAGAGTAGGCTCTTCAGCTGGCAGTGATCTTCAGTTGGGCCATCATGTTCATGATGATCCCCTGAGTCAATTCCTCTCTTGAAGGAATTCACTTCACTTTCTAATTTTCCCATTCATTGAGCTTGTGGTTGGCACAAATTGGAAGGGGGTGATGATGAGTGACACCCTTGCCATGCCCCAGCACCTCCGGGATTCACCAGTTGTGGTCCCAAGGAGGTCACAGCACAGGTTGGGTGGCTTGAGCTGTGTTTTTCTAGCAGTTTGGCAGAGGTTATACCTACACGGCTATGCCCAGCTTGTACTGTAGTCACCTCCAAACTTTTCTATATTGACTGCTAGCAATCCAGTGTGGCAACCAGGAGCTCCATTTGCATAAACATTCAAGAGATCATTCACACCAAGCTGAAACTGGTGGTCACTTGTCTATCTGTATTGTTCCTACCTTTCTCTGCCCACACTAAAATGAGTGCAGTACCCACCTTTCAATAAGCAAACGTATCTCAAAAGAGACTCTGAYAAACACAGAAACTGAATTCCATCTTCATACCCCTCTCATGTGCCCTGTCAGTTCCCAYCTCAGGCTGTAATAGCTTTCAGGCAGAGGTACACGCTATCTTGACTGCCCTCCTGGTGCCTAGAACATTGTAGACACTAAAGAAATAATAATCACAGCTCACATCCATGTTCCACACACACACACTCTTGCATATGAGTCATATAGTAAGTTCGAATATGTTTTCCATTGACCTTTATTATGGGGACTCATGAACCTCAACTCACTTGCTTATGCACATAAGTATCCAGGGCATGCTGCATTTCCCTAGTGACGACTCAATAGAGAAGATGGACAATGGGTCCCAGATGTTACATACAGTAGATACAGCCGCACAGCAGGGAAGATGSGTCCCAGATGTTACATACAGTAGATGTGTCGGTGCAAAAGCAAGATGGGTCCCAGATGTTACATGCATTGAATGTGTAAGCACTCTTGGTGAACCACAGAGAAGCTTCAGGTAAACTGGAGATAGGAAGGCAAGCAAGAAATTAACAATATATTTAAACTGGCATCCATCTATGCAGCATTTAGTCCTCTATGCAAGACACAGCCATGGCCCTTAGTCTGCTCTCATCTCTAACTCTGCCTCTTTCATAGCCCTGGTGGACTTCAAGAAGTTCCTCCCACGGGAAGGTAGGTGAGAGCACAGTCAATCTAGTGAGACTCAGGGATGAAAAGTACAGAACGGTCTCACCTGATAAAGTAAGGCATAGGAATCACTAGCTCTGTTGGTAGGATAAATACCAAGTTAATTTTTACCCAAGTGATGTGATGCACATAAACAAAATTTTGGGAGCAGCAGGAGCCAGCCCTGTGCATGACAGGCCCTATCAGACATGGTATCTTTGGCAGTAGGAGCTCAGTGTAGTGATCTGTGAGGTCCCTGCTAGCCCAGGCTGTAGATGGTCCAAGCAATCTGTCTCCTAACAGCCATCTGCAGTGCTAACTTCTTGAAGGAAGGCAGCTCCCTTCACAGCCCCTTGCAGTGCAGGGCAAAGCTACTGTTCCCTTCATTCAGAGGGAGGAGGAGGCAAAGAAAAGCCAAGCAACTTGTCCAGGGTCACACTGAGCCCACAGCAGAGCAGCGGCACTGGACAGCCAGCTCCAAATCACAACCAACCAGACTATGCCCTGTTTTCACGACTCAGTGTTGTACCTCCAAAGCAGCCCCAGCTGCCAGAAAGAGCAGAAGAGCTTTCCAGTGCCCTGCAGCTGTGGTGTGGCTCAAAAACTACTGTGTCTGGCCCATGGAGGATTCCCTCAGCCAGAGGGGCCAGAGGACAGTCCCACAGACCCCTGTGTCAGCTCTGGGGGCCTCATGGCTGCCATGCTGTTTAAAACAGCTTGGTAACTTGTGGAGGGGCCAATCCCAGAGGGCCTCAAGCCCTGGTGAGATGAAGACCTGTTGTGCACTCCTCTCCAGGACAACATCTGGCCAGCTGTGGGTCACACGTGTTCAGTGAGAAGTGATGCACCACATGCATGACCATCAAGGCTCAAGGCTCTCAGCAAAAGCCAGTGCTTYTCCCTAATACAGTCTATGAGCTATAAGGGTGAGGGTTATTTAATTTCTAAAACAAACCTGGCTGTATTGGAAGGTCACGGGGGATCCTGTGGGTGCTCACCCAGCACAAGGAGGCACTCAAACACAACAGGGTACAGTCCGGCACCTCAACAGGAGGCAGCTCCCACCTGAGTGTCCATCAAAACAAAATAACCACCAGTCTAGCAATGATTGCCTGAGTCAAACACCACAGATTGGACATCTGAAGCCCTATTTCCATGTCAACTCCCGAGTGGAGAGTGGATGGAGCAAGGCAGACATGGACCCAACTGTGACACCCCTGCAGGTCCCCACTGCCAGACAGGGACCTTGTGATGCATCTGGTCTGGCCATGGTCCCCATGCATTCAAGGTGTGTGCTGGTTCTTAAGTCCCAGTACATGCTTGGTCCAGGGGATCTCCCGAGGCACCATGACCTGTTCAGAGACCCTCTCCCAGAGAGTAGTGTGTCCTGTTCCTTCTGTCCCCAAGAGCTGCTCTCCCTTCTCTTTTCCAGCTAGCTCGTGTGCTTGACAAACACCATGTTTCCCAGCAAATATGCRGGACCCACACTGCTTGGTGGGCCTTTGAGCTACTCTGCTTAGCCTCTGGCTGCTTTCTGTACCTTCTCCATTTCCCTGTGCCTGGCACCATGGGCAAGGGGGACAATGCCAGCCGCCCAGGGAGAGGGCTGGTCGGGGAGTCGGYGCAGCGGTGGAGTGCAGCTGCCCAACTGTCAGCAGTTTCTATAGTTGCACAGAGATTTTGGCAATCCTTCTTGCACGGTTCTGACCTGAGGGGTTTTGGAGGTGTCTGCAACTGGGGATAACAAAGCCCTCTTGTCTGTACCAAAGGCACTTTGTGTGGAGTCTAAGTATTGCTCTGATTTCATTTCCTGAGCATTCCTCGTGGAGGGCTTCCCAGAGGTACATGTCCCATTAAGTCAGGAGTGAAGACTCATTGCAGTCCAAACAGAGTCCTGCAAACTTTTCCACCAGGTCCTGTTCCACAGCCAGGTGGGAACATGTTTGCATCTTGAACCTTCATTCACTGCCTGGGATGGTTTTCACAAGAGTTTTTAGTCTGGAAATGGACCTAGGGAACTCTTGCGAGTCTTGCTTGAGGGCTGTGAGCTCTTCTGTGGCAGGGGCATAGATCACAGGTGTTGGAGCAGGCCTACAAGGCAATGTTTTACCTATTCAATAGTGTGTCATTCATAGAATCATAGAATCATAGAATGGTTTGGGTTGGAAGGGACCTTTAAAGGTCATCTAGTCCAACCCCCCTGCAATGAGCAGGGACATCTTCAACTAGATCCAGTTGCTCAGAGCCTCGTCCAACCTGACCTTGAATGTTTCCAGGGATGGGACATCTTCCACCTCTCTGGCCAACCTGTGCCAGTGTTTCACCACCCTCATTGTAAAAAATTTCTTCCTTACATCTAGTCTGAATCTACCCTGGTTTATTTTAAAACCATTCCCCCTTGTCCTATCACTAACAGACCCTACTAAGAAGTCTGTCCCCATCTTTCTTATAAGCCCCCTTGAAGTATTGAAAGGCTGCAATAAGGTCTCCCCAGCGCCTTCTCTTCTCCAGGCTGAACAACCTCAGCTCTCAGCCTTTCTTCATAGGAGAGGTGTTCCAGCCCTCTGATCATTTTTGTGGCCCTCCTCTGGACCTGCTCCAACAGGTCCATTCTCCCACTGTATCTGCAGTACGTTATGACCACAAGGACATGATAGGCAGAGCAGAAATTGAACCCAGTTTCCCACCTTCCAGGTTAGCACTGCAGTCCCCAGCTGCCTTTCTCCTATTCCATTTGGTATCAGTTGATGGAAGAAGTCCTTGCTCCTCACCTGGGTTATTTGAGCAGGCTCAGGGTCCCAGAACCTCCTGCCTCTGTGTGTCTGGGCCTCGTCAGGTGCTGTCCCTGGCAGAAAGAGCAGCACACGTGGAGCTGGCTTGTGGGGGAGTGTGGCAGAGGGGGACAGAGTGCCTTCAAGCAGGGTGTTTTGCAGGGCTCCGGAGCCATCCTCCCTTGCTGTGCCCGCAGTTCCTTGCATAGCGAGTTTTCCGGGAGCTCACAAGCCAGGTACTGACTCAGTGCGTCTGGGAGTTTTGCCTGAGAAAGGAGCTGAGGTGTTGGCCCCAGTCATTAGTAAGTTATTGGAGAAGTTTAGATGCAGTGACATCATCTCCTTCTTATGTTACTACAAGGAACTTAGATCCTATTAAGGGATAGGAGGTAACTCAATCAAACCTTTCAAGATAAACTTAGACAGGAAGAGAGACATGATTGCCTGGAGGCACCAATTAGACATTTCTGGTGAGATCAGCTCTGTTCAGCCGACACACATGCACACTGGGGCCAGGGAAGACAGCAAGGACCTCGCTCCCTGAGAAAGGGGTGGTCTCAGGGAGGGGTGGGAAACCAGTTCTTCCTCCCACTGCTGCCGGGTCAGTCCTCACTCCTTCGAGGATCGCAGGTCTCTCTCCAGACYGCCCTTTCTTTCTCTCTCCAGACCGCCCTTTCTTTATGTCCTATATTCTGCTGTTGACAGCTAATCAGGACACACAGGAGCTCCCCTCTTTGGAGAGAGAACAGCCCAGCCCAGTACCACCCAGTGCTGCCTGTGATCTTTGGTGGCAAGATTTCTCCAACTTTATCAAGGGAAATAATAGCCCAATATATTGTAAAAAATGTTGGGAGGATGGATTGGAGTTTGAGGTCCCTATGTCCTGTTGAGACCGGGCTGTGAGCAGTGGAGGAACATCACAGAGTCTACACTGCAGACCAGTTACTGCACATAGTTTGTATAAGGCATCCAGACAGCCTKCTGTCTGGCTCTACTGCGTGCAAGGAAGGAAGAACAGCAGCAAAAGTCGGGATATTCCCTGACAGCATGGCATTGCGCAATTTTATTGGTTTCCAGGCTGCAGCTCTCCCTGTAAATGCTCCACAGCCAGAAGGAACTGGAAAGATATGGGCAAAGTTGCTTCTGCCGGTCATTACCTGAGATTTGCACCACATCTGTTAGGGAACAGAGAAACTGTTTCTGGTTATCTGAACACTTCTGCCAGTCATGTAACAGGCAGCAGGATCCATGTGCTTGCAGATGTCTAGGAAACGCACTTGTACATCCTCTGAAAGGTTCTGGAAGCAGTTCTTGGAACAAGACAGTTCTTAGAAACTGCTGGGTCTGTGGCGCAGGAAACGAAAGGCCTCAGATTATAGCTTGACCTGTCAGAATTAATATAAAACTTATGACATGCTCACTGCACTGGCAACTGCACATAGCCCCACCACCACCTGGACCTTCTGAATGGCTGTACTGATTGCATTGGCTTATCTTTTGCACACTGGGAAGGAGGAATCTCCCACTCTTGAACTTTTCTCATTATAAAAGGCCTTCCCTACCTGCTTGGTTCCTTCTAGGAATGTTTTTGATCCTAGCATCATCTGTGGACTGTTCCTGGCAAGAAGGCGGGCAATTCCTCCTCAAGCTTTTATCAAATACAGACAATGCTCAAAGCAATGAAGTGGCTTTTCAAAGGCATGCTAGGCTTTGAACCCACACAAAGGCTACCTGGCACTGTCCTGCCCAAGGACAGGCTTCCCCTTCCCACCCCACRCAGGTTCCTTTGGCTCCCCAGAGCTGCCACTGGCTACAGCAGCAGCAAAGGCACCAGGTGGTGGGGCTCAGACGCATTTGATGCTGACCTGCTCCTCTCACCATGGCTCAGCACAGACGTGAACAGCTGCTCAGGGAACAAAGATGACTTGGGCAATGCCTCAGACCAAAAGCCAAGGGACTTTTGATGCTCTTCCCAGGCAGCTCCCTCTCTCCCCATCCCTGTAGTCCCTAAAACAGAAAATGGAGTAAAATCTGAGGTGATTCCAGGCACTTTTAGGACTTTTGGCTGAGTGTCATGTTRAAGTCATATAAACACCCCATAACTATCAGCAGTAGATGCAGGTCAAAAGCCAGAAGCTGAGACTTTCAAGCAGCTGGTGATTTTCATATGCCCTTGCTCTCGAATGCCCCACTTACTTAAAATCGGCTCCTTTTGCCTGCGACGGACAGGACAATGCCCTACAGTGCCTTGCTTGAGCTTGTGAAGTCACTTAGAAATCTTGTCCGTGAAGACATCTGGAGACCACTGTGTGTCTCATCTGCTCTCCAGACCTACAGCACTGCTCGACAGCAGGCTTGAGATGAAGTCCCACTTCTAAGCCATCCAGCAGCTCTGTGAAAGAGGCATCTTCCTCTGTAAGCAACAAATGGGTTAATGCTTGCAAGGAAAACCAACTGAGTGATTTGGTGAAATAAAGATTAAAACATCTCTGTGGAAGGTGAGGAGCCAGCCCCAGCCTGCGCTGTCCCATTTACCCACTAATCGGCCCAATTATCTTAGGTATAAATCATAACACAAAACACTTACGGAGCCAGAGTCACACACTGAAGAAAGAAGAGAACTGTTGGGTTGGTTTTTGTTTAGTATAATTGATATAATTACCAACAACTCTGTGCCAAGAACTTCAGCTTTTCTCCTTCCAGAAGAGAGTGGAGAGCTGTCTGAAAGCCATAGCAATTAGCGATCCCCACATGCACAGCTTTTATTAGAAAGAATGCACCTCTATTCCAGAAAGAGCCAGCAACTCCCTGAGGAGAAATTAAACAACCTGGAGACCTTTTGGTACCAGGAACGCAGCCATCATGTTCTGCTGCAAAGGCACATAAGGAATCCTGCCCATCATGCTGCGTGTGAAATGCCTTCACCTGGACACTTCCCTGTTCCTAATTTTAACTTCACTAGCTCCAGATAGGTGCATCTTGCTGTGCTGTGGTCCAAGCAGGCTACTGTTTCTAAGGTTGGTCAGGCCCTTGTCCAGCTCATTGCAACCAGCAGAAAGTCTCCCTTTCACTCCACCGAGGAATCTGGCTGGGGTCTGATTTTCACAGTCTGGAGCAGATTAAGGCAGCAGTCACATGGCTGGAGCTCACCAACACTCCCCAAGCAGCTGCTCTCCAGCTAGTGTCTCATGGACAACATCATATGTTGTCTCATCACAACTTACCACATTGCCACAAGGAAGCCCCTGCAGAGGTGAGGAGGTAGAAGACTTGGGATTCCTTTGAGTCTTGCAGAGGTAACCTGTCGTTGATGGCACAGTGCGGAGACATGGAGCAGAGCCTGGCTTGGAGCTGCAGCATGTCCAAAGCTAGTGGCCATCCAGGAGCATTAACAAATTCCTTAGATGAATCTCAATTATTCCACAAAGACAGGGAGGTGTCCGGGTACCTCAAAAAAATCCACCAAGGACCCATGGTACCTCACTGGCACTTCTCTCATACCTATAGACCATGGATGTCAAAAAGTGCCTTTCCTGAGCATATGCTAAATAGCCATGGAGCAAATCCATCAACATTAATGGTTTCCCCAAGATTTGGGGCACCGTCACACTGAAGCCAAAMTCCCTGTGTCTCACGTCTGTGGCTTCACCCAGGAGTTCATGACCAAAGTGGGACATAAAGCTAGACAGTCATGGGGCACCGCGCTCCCTTGCCACGAACCATTCTGTCTTGGACAGCTCAGCCTGGTGTACCAGCCCTTGTCTCTGTTTTAGCGTCTCAATTTCTGAAAGCTTAATTTGGTTTTGAAAAATTATAACTATTCTCAGCAGATATTTTCATTGTCTGTTCTTTAATTAATTAAACTTGAAACAGAGCATTCACTTTAAAACAATTTTCAGTAAACATGTAGGGATTTGGATGAAAGAATGTCTCTGAGCAAAGTAAGCAGCACTTCTTTTTTTTTTGAAAAACAGATTATGATGCCAAAAACTAACAGAATTCTTATGCTGAAGAAGGAATGGAAAAATTAAGCAAAGATTAACATTTCCCACACAAGTTTTAATTTTGGTCAAAAAGTTCTTTTTTTCCCAAAACATTTTGATGAACATTTTCAATAGAGTCTTTAATCCTACCCTGAGCTGCTGCAGGGTTTGCTTTTCTCCTCTTTATTCTTTGGATTTGTCTTCTTGGGAAGATGAATGATGCTATGCTCTAATTTGTTTGTAGTCTTGGTGACAGGAGGTAAATTGAGGCAGAACTTGCAACATGCCCACCCTCTTCAAGAGGAAAATATACACTGTCTTGTGTCAGCCCTCTGAGCAAAGATGCAAATCCTGTGGCAACTGAGCTGAGCATTGGGTGTGATGTGCTTTTGTCATCCACAGAGGAATCAATAGAGCTGGCTGAAAAACTCTCAGCTGAACAGCCTTGTACCAGAAAATGCTGCTTTGCAGCAATGCAAGTRTATTGCAATTTGGAAAAAAATATATTAATGTGGCAAAATGGGAGTAAGGAAATAGTTATTTAATCCACCTTGAGGTATCATTTCAGTTTGAGGTGATGTTGTATCAAGACTGTACACTCCATTTAAAGGACAGTTGTCCAAGGGAGATCTCAGGAAGGTTTGACTGCACTTCTTGACCAGGTACAAACCTCCAGCTTTGTCCATCCARGTCAGACCAGCCAGTGCAGGAAATGCTTCTCAAGGTCTGTTTCCCAGGATCATCTGAGAATTTCACCCAGGAAATACCACCCCTTCCCCACTGCAGAGACCACAGCTCGCACCCGGGGTCTTCCCTGCTCTGTGCACATGATGAGGCATTTGGTCTCCTCCTGCACACTAGAAGTTTATTGCAGGGCGTTGGGAAGTGGTTTGTGAACTAGGAAATGTTATCTGTGCTTTTTGGACAAGGGTCTTGTGCCAGGGGGGTCGCAGTTTCTGGGAGACTGCTCCAGTGTCCAACTTTCATCAAAAATATTACTTTATGTAGTCAAAAATACTAATTTCTATACCACATTCCTTTATGGAGGATCGTTGATTAGAGGGCTGGGCCATGACAGTTCTGTTAACTTCCTTCTCTCATGCTTTGATAAGAGACAAAGTGCTTTCCCTTTGTAATTTGAATTCAGAGATCTTTCCTTTAGATAGCTTGGAAAAATAAAATAAGCTCTGCTGGCTGTGGATGGAAATCAGAATTTTCTTTCTCCTTGGTATAATTGGTTCCTGATATTTCATCCAAATTTGAAGTGTTTTCCTCTTATGTTTTGATTTTAAAATCTACAGATAACACATTGTATCCTTCTCACCATTGTTGAAATATGAGATCTTTAAGAGAGATGATTCCCAAACCTAGTTTTTTAACTTTTTTTTTCATAATAAGCTTAATATTTTTTGGYTTCTCATTCTATTTTGGAACAAAAACAAGTCTTAAAAATTAAAGTTTCTCACCAAATTAAACCCCAAATTCAACCGCCTTAAGGTTTCCATGATGATAAAAAAAAAAAGCAATTGGCAAATCAAGGAGAAAGAAAGGCCTGAACATGTGTGATACAGAGAGCGCAAGCTTAGTTCCTGCGCCATGACATATGGTCTGAGTTCGCGGTGCTTTTGCAGGTAGCTCTGGCTGTTCAGATCAAACGCAGGACCCCAAGCAGGGCTGCCATATATTTTGCATTTCCAGACAAATCCTTTTCTTCTGGAATGGGCCTTTGGCCACCCGGTTTGGCTGTCCTGCACATCCCGCAGCATTGGGTCTGAGYGGGCTGTGGGGTACCCCGAATAGGGCTGTGCCAGAGCAGCTCAGGCAGATTCATGGCAAGCCCAGCCCCAGGGGATGCAGCTTTAATGCTCATTTTTAAGGGGGGTGCCTGCAAGCCACAGCTGGCCAGTGTCCATCTGGTGGGTCAGTGTGAAAGGACTTAGCCTAACCACTTCGTTTAAGAAGCTGCCATCAGTTGGCAGCACTAAATTGCCATCAAGAAGGGATCATCCTTGGCAGTGGTCAAACATCTCCAAGCACAGGCAGGAGCCTTGCACCGAGATCTCCTTATGCTAATCACTATTTACAGCCTAATCCAATCTCCCTGGCCATCAATCTATTCCGCCTCGGCATCAAAACTCCCTTTGCATAACACTGTGGGCACGTAAAGCAATGCTAGATCCGTCTCTCACTTATCCCCACCCTGTTTCTTTCCCACTCAGACGCCTGGATGCAAACCTTATCTCTGTGGTGCCCGAGAAGAGCTTTGAGGGGCTGCTCTCCTTACGTCACCTGTGGCTGGACGATAATGCCCTGACGGAGATCCCTGTCCAAGCTCTGAACCACCTGCCGGCACTGCAAGCCATGACCCTGGCTCTCAACCAGATCTGGCACATTCCCGATTACGCCTTCCAGAACCTCAGCAGCCTCGTGGTGCTGTAAGCCTTTTCCGCTTGTTACTCCCTTGCAGCCACAGCATCCTCCGGCTGGGACAAGGTGCTGATCGTGCCTGGCAAATGGGGTCCTCCTCCCTTGGGAAGACCTGGTGGTCGCTCCCCGGGAGCAGCTTTTTGCTGCAGGGGCAGCAGCAGGCAGAGGTTTTGTTCACAAGAGTCAAGGAATCCCCACCTTTTAATATGAAATGCTAAAATTGCCTCTTTCGATTTTTTTCATATTTTTCCCATTTTCCACTGAAGAGCCAAAAAGCTCCCCAATATCATTCAAAAATGCTTTTCATTTAAAAAAAAAATCAGTATCTGGAAACAAAAAGCAGATTTTTTTCCCTGAAGATTCAAGCAACAAAAAGCTTCTCATTTCTATTTCCCCCTCCAATCCCTGTGTTAAAACTACAGCAATTTCTATCAACATGAAAAAAAAAAAAAATTGCAACAACCTGCAGTCAGGTCAAAAAGCATTTTTTTTTCTTGGAAAACATGCCAAGAAAACTTTTTGACCAAATATGAACGAAAGGTCTAACCTCAACACCTTGCCCAAGCCTGTGCGTGCCTATTTGCATGACTGTGTTATATACGCAGATCAACTATTCTTTGCAATGATCGCAACCCCATGGTGCATGTTGTTGTCCAGTTTGCATTATAAACATTTTACTGACAGTGTTCAGAGCAAGGTAGAGAACGGTGCTGCTCTCAGAGGGTACCTGGTCCAGCAGGGAAACATTTACTCCATGGGCAGTGGGACACACTAAAACACCCTGCAGCCTGTAATCAGAAAGCAAACCAATGTCTTTGGCAGTTACATTAGGAGGTGCATCCTCTCAGTCAACAAAAGCTTGTATATTATCTAGCTTTTAAAAGGAAGTTTGCATGTGCAAGTTAGCTGGTCATTACTTTTTTGGTGTAGATTGGCAAGTTCAGGTGTGATTGCCAATTACTTTAGAGCTCCTGTATCTACATGAAATGCTGCCTTTTAGTTTGGTAATACGTATTGATACCAGGATATTAAGTAACCTCAGCATGTGGTGCCTTAGTGAAAGTTTAGCAATTATTTCGCTTTCAAAATTTAAAGTGTTTACTGAAGCCATTTAGCATAGAAAGTGCTTGGACAAAGCACAGTCCAGAGTTTTACTAAGCATCAACTTCAGCTGTTCAGACAAAGCATAAAGGCTTATTTAGGAGAAATGCTAAAACCAACTTGAGAAATGTCAAATAAGTAGTTTTCACCCACAATASCGCTCATTCTACAAGGCATCCCATGACCATCATAATGCAACCACTTCATTCAGCTTTTATAGCTAGCACGGAGGGTGAGCTGACATTTGGGGTTTTATTTCAGTCTCAAAAGCATGCTGCTTTCATTCTGGCTTATCCCATACTTTGGGTGAGAAGCAACTCCTTAATTAAACAGGCAAGCTCAAGAAATAAAAGTCATTGACCATTAGGTCACAAGGGAGAGAATAATGTCTCACCACAGACAATTGGAAGGGAACACATGTGTGATCCTGCCAGGCGCTGTGGGACACAATGTTAAATTTTTGTGGGATCACAAGTGTTTGGCAGAACTGGCCCCATAAATCTCTCCCATGCTTCCATGCATTCCCTTGTCAGCGCACAGCCAGTGGAAAGTCACCCAGTGTTCTTCCTGCGCCCCTGCTAGGGATGTTTCCCTGCTTCAGACTCACCCATCAAGCCGAGAAGCACACGCTCCCAAAAGCCAGCCGAGCTAGGCAGTGAAGCTTGCGAGGAAACTTTCCCTACCAGGATGCAGATGATACATATGTGCATTCCTCTGGAAGTGTCTGAATTTGCACATAAATTGGGAAGAGCTGGCTGCTACCATAAACTGTCGGGAAACTTCTAGCCTGAGAAGTATTAAAATGAGCACCTGGGGGAGGAGAGCCAAGGGCAGATGTGGAGGAGCACAGGGGAATGTCTCATATACAGCCTGATTAATACTCATGGACACGGCTGACCATGGCTGAGGGCATGACCTTCCCAGGTGCAATGTGCTTTTCCTCCTCCACACACCTTGGGCCTTTGGGAGAGATGTGGGTGATCATCCAGCACTGACACAAAGCACCAACATCAGAATRTACAAGCCTCAATCTGGAACAAGTTAAGGGGTTCAATCTCTGCTAATAAATTACACCTCTGTTGAGGAATTCCCTGATCTTATTCCCATCTATTGCTGCTACAGGTTTCTAACTAGGGCTGCAGGGTGCTCAGTAAGCAGAGCCTCATGTAAATCACTCATCATGAAATCTATGAGTCTCGGTAATTGGCACCATCCTTTCCCCAGCTTTGATTACAAGGGCTTCATGTGCTGTGATGTTGGCACTGTGCTGCTGATGGCAGAAGGGAGATGGCTTGTTTGATCAGGGTGGCTCATGGGAATAGGATACTGAAGATCTTACCTCCAAGTCTGATCTATTCAGGACAGAATGTGTCTTAGCGTCTACAAGCAGAAGTAGTCCTGAGTATTTTTCAGCTAATGATTTGTGTGAAGCAAAGTGGTTTTTACAAAAAGCATCTTCTTTCTTGGGCATAAAAGATTTTTCATTTAGAAGCAAGCATCTGAAACCCCCATGCTGCTGTGCTGACAGGCTGATAAAGTGCATGACAGCAATTCTCATTAGTGTCCCTCATCTCCTCTGTTGGCTGAAGTCTGCAGAAAGTCAACTCCTAAACCAGGAATCACAGCACCTCTTTCAGTCTCAGTCCCCAGAGGGGTCTGCTAGCTCTGCAGTAAAATCTCACATGGACAAGTCTGGGAACTGTAGCCAGGAATTCCCTCAGTGCTGCAGACATGTCCTTGCTGCGACATCTCTGAAATGGGCTGCAGTTCCCTTTTTTCCTGGTGTCACCAAAGGAGCTGTGAGCGCTCTCAGCAGAGATGCTAGGTTGTGGATGGGACACGGAGTCAGGGTGCCCTCTCCTACACAGGCCAGGCAGTAGAGAGGTTTAGTTCACAGCCCTGTAATGATGGACCTGGCTAGAGAAAGTCTTTGGGTAGTTTTACTTTCACCACACAGCAGGGAATCCCTTAAGTTAGAGCAAATGAGGTCAAAACCTGGATCCTTCTCTGTTTGGTCCCTAGGGAGCCTTAGCTCCTGGAAACACTACTGACTCAAACATTCCTGCAATGCTGAACATCCTGCTGCCAAAAGGACCCAGCATTTGCTGCTTCACATGGACTGAGCTTGGAGCCAGTGAGTTAACTTGGCCCCATAATGCAAAAAAGACGCTCCACTCCTCTTAATCTGGCCCTGACCCTTGTCTGCCTGCACACAAGTCTTTCAAAAACAAGGACTCTGGGGAAGTTGTTTTCATGCCACAGTTAGTTGTGCTTAATGCCCCCTAATTCTTGCACACTCTCTCTCTACCTCCTCTGTGCCATCTCTGTATTTGTTACTGTCATACTGTTCCCTCATCATGGCTTTTCCAGTCTCCATCCAGTCAGCTGTTTTGCAATCAGAAGTTAGTCCAGATATCACATTTGTTTGTTCCTCTGTACCTTTAAGGTGGAGAGACCAGAACTGCACACTGTAGCAAAGACAAAATTGAACAATGAGTTTATACAATGGCATAATGCTCTTCTGTAGCCCATTTTCTCTTTTCTAGTCATTCCTATCATTTGATTTACTTTTTTGACAACTACTGTACACCAAGAGCTCCTTCCTGTAGATATTTAAGAACCTGTTACTGCATACGCTCATATAAGACTGGATTTCCCCCCTTTACATCACTTTACATTCATGCAACCTGAATTTCAGCTGATGTTTTATTGTTGAGGACAAGCCACTCACTGCAAGTGCTTCCCTCTTATGTCATCCAGCAAGACCTTCCAACTGAATGTGTTGAGGTCTGAAGACAGTAAATGAAGGATATTCAGTAGAATTTCTCTTTCTTACAGTTTTTGTCATGTAAGGACATGATGCAGCTCTCTCTAACAGCATGGTTTAGTGACTAGAGGAGCAAGTTTCCAAGACTCCTGTGTTCCCATTCCCATTTTGGTCCTTGTTCTTGTGTTACTCTGGCCAAAACTTTCAAAAGGGACCACTGATTTTCAGTTTCCTCCCTGCCTGGGAGCAAACGTCAACATCTCATCCCTGCTTTCCAGGGGAGCCTAGTGCCAGTAGTTTCAGCTGACATCTGTGGGACTCAGAGCTCCCCAGCATGACAAACCCCAGTCTGTTAGATCAGTGTCAGGATGAACCTGTGCATCTCTACCTCCACCTGTACAAGGGAGATAAGAAGTCCCTCTCTGAGAAGTTCTTGGGAACCTCAGTGTTGGCAGGGAGTGCCAGGCATGTGCAATTCATTATTACTAAGAACAATATCGCCTGGAACATCTGGGTCCCATTCATTGGCCTTTTAATTTGCAAAAGTTCCTTTTCTCTCTGAGGACCGAGCATGCTGCCTTGGCAAAAGTGAGTTTCCCTCTCCAGCACTTGAAAAAGAAGCGAATAGCACTCCAACGCACCCCTGACAATGTCACTTCTGATCGAGCTTTACTCTTCACCAGACAAGTCTCATGCTGGTCCTTCACTGCCGGAAATAATCCATGGGAATTTGCACCATTTATGATTTAGGTTTCTCTACTTATCCATGGCCAAATTGAGGAAAAGGACAACTTTGCCACACTAGAGCTGGAAATTCACCATGGCAATGGCTGATCCAGTGGGAGAATTCATATCATGTCAGATTTGAAATTGGTTCAAATCATCTAATGCAAATAACTGATGGAAAATGTTTGCATTGGTCCTTTTTGAGAAGAGAAAATGAAGTCATTAGAAATGAAAGCGATGGAGAATCCACCACTTCTCTTTGTAGTTTGTTCCAGTGGTTAATCATCCTTAGTGTTAACAAAAAAAAAAAAAAAAAAAAGCTCATATTTCCCATTTGAATTTTCTTTGGCTTTGACTTCAGACATTTGTTCTTATTATTCTTTTCTCCACTAAATCACAGAACCATTTTAGTACCCATTTTCTAACCAGGAAGAATCCTATACATTACACTGCACTCATCTCCTTGATCTTATTTTTAATAAGCTAAACAGATTGAGTTCCTTAAGTCTCCATCCTAGTTTTTTCCAGCCCTTGGATCATTTTTATTGCTCTTCTCTGCACCCATTCCAAATTATCAACATCCAGCTAACAATGTGGGTACCAGAAATACATTTAGCCTTCCAGAGCCCATTTCACCAGTGCACAATGCAGATGTAATATAATTTCCCTTTCCTTACAGTCTACTCTCTTGTTCATGCAGACAAGGACCTTTATTGAACCAGTGTTTAGCACATTAGCTCAACCTGCTTTTGCTTGCATGTAAGACAAACTGACAGAGATGCCCTGTCCCTTTGGAGGTGGCATTTCCAGAGTTGGAGCTCGCAGTGCTGATGCCTGTGTTGGACTGTCTCTCAAGTCAGTACAAGACTGTTCCCCAGGATCTTTCAATCCACTGGAAAAATATATGGAAAAGGGAGTGAAATGAAAATGAAACAAATTCTACTAGGAGTGCTGCAGGGATGATTTGGAAAAATCTCATTTATGCCCAATTTGTGATAAGAAATTTTTGGCAAGGACAGAAAATCTTCCTTGTAGAAACTGCTGTGCACCTTTTTTGTGGGGCACAAATGAATCTTGTAGGATTGTTTTTTCTCTGGTGTGCGTCTAAAGTCTCATCACCTGAGACACCAATCAAGATGAAGCATCTCTCTCAAGCCTGTCTGGGCGACTGTGGCCATTTGATATCCTGCAGCCACTGTAATTTACGTTGCCTTTCAGCAAGGCATGGCATGGGTTCACCTGACACAGCAGAGGAGCTAGCCTGTGTCGTGACATGTGGTAACACTCRTGCTGCTGCAGGAGCACATGGGGCAAATATTGTCTGCCATCCTGCCAGAGGTCAGTCATGACTTGCTTTTGCAAAGAGACCAGCGTTTTCTAATGGAGGTGCATAACTGAGTAACAGTCTACATGCCAGCCCATAAAAAAGCAATGACTGTCCTGCTCCTTCCTGGGCAAAGCTACTGTCATGGCTCATTGCCCAAAACCAGCCTCACTCCACAGTACTGACTTGCAAAGGAGAAAGACAGATCTCAAAACTCRCTGATCTTACTGAGGACAGTGGTGGATACTAGCTCCGACAGGAATAGCAAGGGCTTAAAGATTTCTTATGTTTTTGTATCACAAGAGGGTTGTTTATAGCCCAGAACCAAGTATCTCTAGCTGCTATCAAACCAGCTGTAATTTACAGGGCAGAATATAACGTCGTGTGGGCTGAGCCCAAATTGACACACACTGGAGATGTTGCAATTCCACTTGTTAAAATTTGTTTACCAKGGGAGAAAAAAAGGCACGATGGAAGAAAGGAACGTCTTTTCAAGTGTTTACCTTTCCAGCTGTCTTGTTTCTATTATTGCCATGTGGTTCGGTAACAACTCTAGAGTTCAGCTTGGACAGCAATTTTTTTTATAACTCTCTTTTTTGGTTGCTCATAATTTTCTCACCAACAAAGAACTTCCTTCTGATGATTTTCATTACTCTGCCTCCAAACAAAGCACTTTAGAGCCAAATATAAAGACAGCAGGTCATTGCTTTTCTATTCTGTCTCCTTGCCTGACTTGAGCGATAGTAGTCAGCTGCTCAGCATGTCCGAGCTTAGACAAGGTGTCCTGTTGTACCACCCTGACAAAGCTCCAAGGAGCTCACATCTTCCCCAGCATTCAGCAGTTCCTTTCTCCCCATGCTGTCCCCTCACAGCAGACAGAGGTATGGGGCAAGGTGTTCCCATGGTACCTCTTGCTGTGATTACAGAGCAACTCCAGATCCAAACCCTCGATTTGCCAAATGCGGTATCCACTGCTCAAAGGGACCCAAAATTGTTGGCAGCACCTTGCACTGGAAGTGCCAAGTGAAGTAAGGGCAACATGATCTGAAGCTATCCCATAACATTTGATAGAGGAAACTGTCTGGACTTGAACTTCTTTTCTTGTGACAAAGAGAAATTTCTCCTGTAAGATTCTGATTTTGATCTCAGCTTCTTTTCTCCTCTAAGAGTCACAATCAAACCAAGTTTTCTTGCAGGCAATTTCCTTTTCTTTTTTCCCGTTTGCTCAAAGGAGCAAACATATTTTATCACACATCTTTCCCCTCCCTTCCCCTTCCTCTGAAATGTTTGTATGTTCTCATCCCAACGACAAACATCCGTCCTGGGCTGGTTTCTGTTTTGCAAGCCCCTACCAAACTGCCCTAGAGCCTGGTTGTTCCTCCACTCCCAGCTCCCTCCTGTTTTACCCTAGAATATTTGGCAGTGGGAGCTGCCTGTGCTCAGCCAAACAGTTCACACTTGAATCCAGGTGGAGTGAGAGATTTTTCAAGACGAGACAGATTAAGATCAAACAGCAAATAGCGAAAAAGTCATTGATCCACCTGCCAGTGTGGAGTCTCCCCCAGGCTCTTGGAAGGAGGCAGCAGTGTTGGACAAAGGCTGGTGCGTCCCTGAGCGTGGGCAAAGGAGAAAAGGACCCCAAAGGCAAGTGGTGTGGCAGCAGATTAACCACATGGCGCTCTGTGTTAAAGGAGAACCTGAACTGTAAAATGAACTGACGGGCAATGCCACCCTGAGAGACAGCAAAGAGGGTATCCTGCCCCAGAGGACCTTACCTCCTTGGTGGGCACTTCTCCACACAGACCATCCCCATGCAAGCATGGACATCCCTAATGTGCTTAGCTGGTAGAAGTGCAGGCTGTGCAGCAGTGGATTGTCTTCTGTTTTTCAGCAGACTTTCCTCAGGCTGCTCCAAGGTCTCTCTATATGGACTTCAAGGTGCCCTTCAGTGGGATTTCAGAGGGAGATGCACAATGAGCCATGTGGATCCCACCAGCTGTAAAGGAAACCCGGTGGCTAAAACACTCAGATGTGCACACGCACACACAGTCTCTGACAATCAGAGAGGAGGAATCCAGGAATTAAGGTCTTGAGTTTGCCAAAAAACTGAGACATGGGAGTAAGAGGCCCATGGAAACAGAGAACCCAGCAGATGGGACTCCAGGGGAACTCATCACCTATGCAGCTTCCAAAGCAAAAATACCCCAGGTGGCTTTGCAAGCCAGGGGACCCCCAACACATGGCTCTCCAACATCAACATTAAGGCTGGGAGGTCCAGAGCCCTTAAGCACTAGATGTTCGTGGCGTGTAGCACCAGGATGAAGGGGATAGGGAAAAAAATATTGCCTTTGTGTAGAGAATGTAGGGGCCTGTCGCATGGYTGAAATGCCAGACACTCTGAAGCATTAAACTGAAGACAACTTTCATTGCAATCAAACTGGAGCTAATCCAGGAACTGGCAGCATTTTCATTTTTTTGCAAGTAAAGATAATAAACTGTAACTAACAGGATGATTTTCAACTCAAAGCCTTCTTGCTGCTACTAAGACTCTGAGGAGTCCAAATATGACTGTGTCCTTAGATAGCACCCGATGCCCATGAACGACTGCTGAAGCCACATGGCACTTTTAGGGCTGGGCCCAATGTAAGGTGAGATCTAGACTGTTTCTTGAAGCTTCTTGCTTAAGCATGTTCATCCAAAGTCACCTACCAGCTGTGAAAGTGGAGGTCTCAGGGAAGATTTAGCCTGGATTTCCTGGGAGGAATGGGAGCTCTGTAGCTGCTCTGCAAGCACTATTGCACCTAGTATGTGTCTCATGGGGCAAGAGAGGGGACCTTATAACACCCTTCGTCATCCCAGCCCAGGCTGYGCTCAGCTTGCAGGATGTCCCCGGACCATGGCTCAGACTGGCAGGAAAGGTCAGCTTACATCTCCACTGAACATCTCTGTTTTGTCCACAGGCACCTGCACAACAACCGGATCCAAAGCCTGGGAGCCAACGGCTTTGATGGGCTGCACAGCTTGGAAACCCTGTGAGTCACCTGTTCCCTCCTCTGTGCTAAAGAGCTCGCGTGTGTTCATCCCCTCCAGCACAGCCTGCAGGAAAGGGCTGGTGTCTCTGGGTCAGCCCCATGGCAGGTTCACTCCTCACCATGCTCTGAGGGCAGCAGCAGGGCTGGTTCCAGGCATCAGCCCAGCAAGTAGATGACCAGGGCATGATGCTTCCAGGGGTGGTGGCAGACTGGACTTTCTCCCTGCGTCTGTGCAAGCTGGTCTGGCTGTGCTGCTGCTGCAGAGGGGTCTGTGCTTGTGGGTAGAGTGGCTTGGAGGGGGCCCTGAGGCCCTGGACACAAGTCTAGTCCTGGTGCAATCCAGAGAGCTTGTATGCATGCCCTGCTCAGGAAGTGTCCCCACCTCCTCACCACATGCACGTGGTTCCAAAGCCTCCTAAACACCTGACTTCACCAAAATGAGGGGCTGGCTTGAGTTCAAGGCTGGTAAAATCCTTGGGGATCTGTGGAATATCTCTCTTTGAGGTGGTCTTATGTCACCTGCCGTCACCCATAGCCAGCTGACTTCATCTTGCACCACATTCTTGGCATGGCTGGTAGGCAATGTGTCAGGAGACCTCGGGGGAAGATGGGAAGCAGGAATGAACTCTTCTCCAGGACACATCTTCAGTAGCAGCAGACAGGTCACCCTGAACTCAGAGAGACTTAAATCTGACGGCCTTGCCTTGCACACACTGTGCCTTTGACGGCAGTATGAATTGCTTGGGTCTCATGTGCCGTGCATTGGCCTAGGAGGAAACATAAATAAGCAAGCAAATAAATCAAGGCTCTGAAAGACTGGAAGAGGTGCCTGTTGCCTTCAATTGTGCAGAAACATGTCCCTCCATGCAGGCCTTGGGGTCACAGTCAGGCCCTCACTCCTTGCCAGGGAGAACTAGGGGGTCTGGGTCATGGCAAAAAGAGGTGATACTTCCCAGCATTCAAGTGCCACTCAAGGAGACAGGGCCCCTTTGTGCCCAGCACGGTGCCAGCAGCAGCAATCGGGCGAGAGTGGAAGCAGCAGGCAAGCCCTTGGTCCCTAAACACACTCCTCGGGGACAGGACCATGACATGCATTGTCTCTTACTTTCAGACTGGCACATCCTGGGGCCACCCAGAAGGGCTCAGCTGGGGAGGGGCTGAACCATGCCAGGGATGGTGCAGGAAGGGAGGCTGCTGGATGGTCTCCTCTGGTGACCCACGGATCTCCCCCATCACTGCGCTAGCTTGGCTTTCTCCCCAGTCGTTTCTGGTGGGTGCAGGCAAATACGTGAGGGCAGAGTCGTGGCATCCAGGCAGCACAATGGCAGGCAGGTTGCAGGAGGGAGTGGAGGACTTGCTGATGGAAGAAAATCCTGTTTGGGCTATAACCCAGGCAGACCATGCAGCAACATCACAGCCTACATCAGGGCAACATTATTCTGCAGCCAAGGTCGTTAAAGCCACCCTGATGCCCATCCCAAGCAGGACGGAGCTGCAAAGAAGCTGGCTCCTTATTTACTGTGGGAAAGACTCAAGGGCTTCCATTGCCCTGGGAGATAATTCAGTTTCCACAGACACTTCTGCTGAAAGTTCATTTTCCCTCTCTTCCCCTCTGCTCCTGCTCTAGCACTTTCTTTKCCTTTTGTTGCCCACCTGAGATGCCCCCCAGCATTCAGGGGAGCTCAGCGTCTCCCTCTCTTGCTTTCAGTCTCTGCAGGGATGTGGCTCTCTGCAGGGCTGCGGCAGTGGAAGTCCTGTCCCTGCTGACCAGGCAGCCCTGGGAGTATTCGACCTCCAGGGGCTGTCCCCTTGGAGCAGTGCTCTGCCTGACTACTGCCTGTGTCCAGGCTCTGATGGCCCAGACTTGTGCATGTGAGTATCCCACAGCCCCATCCTCCATGAGCTGCCTGCAGCTGCAAGGACAGTGCTGTGGACGAGATCTCCAGACTCCCCTCCACATCTGATCACACTGAAGGAGTGTCCTCAAGAGAGAGTGAGCTGGCTTTCGTTCCTCTTGGCCTGATCACCTAATTCTCACCTCCAGGCCAGCAAGTATTTCAAGTCACTGATGTTTGAGGGACGCGTTGTTACTCAAGTGGAACCATCCCCCTTGTGTTGATCTTCAGCACTCATCTGCCCTGCTGACCAAAGCTGGCCAAGCTTTGTGGCAAAAAACCGCCGAGCATTTGGCTGCAACAGCCCAGCCAAGCTGCTAGACTTGCATCTACCTACCACCTCTCAGCTCCTGTGCATGTGGAGACTATTACAGTCTCTGCACATACCCTTTAACTCAAATTATGATTACATTCTGTTGACAGCACTTAGCGCATTTTCTTGGCTTGTGGAGGCCAAACTGTGCTCTCAGTTACCCCGTGGGCATTACCTCCTGGAAGGCAGCAGGATGGTAAGAGTTGGTGAAGACAGAAACTTCTCCAGGGTTCCTAAAATGAGTATTTGTGGCCAGATGCTGATTATAAGCCAAACACAATAGTTGAAGAAATGTAGAAGTTGAGAGGACAAAAATTATTTCGAGCTTTTTAGAAAAGCCTAGGAAGTTTTAGGAGCAGAAACCTCTATTCCCTAAGGGAAATGCTTCTTCTCATATTCAGCTAGGCAGGGAAACTTCTATTTTTATCAAATGCAGCCAAAACTTTAAGAGAAACAGCACCCACTGATCCATGCAGGTCTCAGCAGTGTGCAAGCTGCCTATGCACAACCACAACGGACGCCTACCCCAGGTCCTATCATTTCTGCAAAAACAGATCCCAGTGGAGCATCTCTGTTCTTGGAGAGGGCTTGGCCCTGATATTTTAGGAGGGCATCAAATCTAGAAAGAGGTAAAGTGAAGCCAGATGAATGACTTCATGTTTCCCCTGCATTGACCTGCAGCTACTGTGCTCAAGTCAGCTCTGCCAGGTACAGAGCAAGAGCAGCTCTGTGTTTTCCATGCTGAGGGGGCAGGTAGATGTGCAACACCCGCCAGGTCTCAACCAGTCAAACACCAGCATGCATCTAGAGAAAGCAGCTCCAAGAAAGTTTTCTCTGTCAGGGCAAGATCTGGCTGTTCACCAGCCCCCCCGGCCTCCTCTTCCTGGGAAGGAAACCTGGGCAGGCGGGCTGGAAGCAAGTTAGAGCTGCTCTGGCCAGATTCCAATAGGGTTTCGAAATAGCCTTGAAAACTAGTGAGATTCCCTCACCACTTCCCATAAGCCTGAGAGATGACACAGAGCAACCCTGCAGGGCCGTGGGAAGAAACCCCAAATGTGACTGAACCATGAAACCAGGTATTAGGTGGTTGAAGTGGGTGATACTTGGCATTTTTTAGCCCTCTCCCAAAGACACAGAGTAAATAAGAGCGTACATGTCCTTATGTGACACGTTCTTCCTGTAGCTTCTTTGGGTAATGGACTAGATCCTTTAAATAAGGTGTAAGTTCAGGGGGTCCCCACAGGAGATGCAGAGCAGAGCCAGCACTGCCCAGTGAGCGAGCAGGGCCAGCTGGGCACGGAGACTTTAAATACCAAGGAAAGGACAACCATAACCCATAGGTATGCCCAGAGGGGAAGACCTGTGGCCAAGGGAAGTGTTTGGACCACAGCAAATGGCCTGGTGCAGTGGGGTAGGGGAATCCCAAGAGGGCTTTGCGTGAGGAGTTGGGTGGTGAAACGAAGGAGAAAAGAAAAGTGGAGGGAAGCACCATCTTTTGCAAAAAGTAGGAGCAAAGCATGCCAAAAGCTGAGACTCCAGCCACACTGCTCTTCAGGTCGCTTTGCTGCTCCTGCTTTGTGTTGTAAAACCTGCCCTGCAGTGTATTGCTCTTTAGGCCATTTAACGTGTGCTGCAAAACACTGGGGAGCATAACGGGCTTCCTGCCATTTGGATGGAAGGATCTTAACTTTTATGTTTCCTGATTACGTTGAACTTAATTTCTTTAACAATGCAGGGAGAAGGGGAGGGGGATTAGATGATACCTGGTCTGTAGCGTAAACCTGGTAAGTAGGGATGTTTATGGAAAAACTGATGTAAAGAGAAGTCAGCTGCAGCCAGGAGTATCGCTGCAATGACAGAGATTGATTCCTGGAAACATTCAGACCTGGTACTTGGGGCTAGGGGCACGGCACTAGGGGAGACAGGGCTGTGTTTTCAGAGGAGCAGCAAGGAAAAAAATGCCATCCAAAGGCTTGCATGGTGCTAATACAGGAGCCAAGTTCCCCAGTGCTGTATGAGGACAGTATTTCTCATGGGGGGCCCCTGTGACATGAATTTCCACAGTGACACTGGTCTTGTGCCCAGGTTTCCTCCTGGCCACCTTCACCTGGAAAGCTCACCAGCTGATCTTGAGCTTTGCAGCCAGTCTGAATGCAATATAAAGGCTCATGCCTTGTAGTGCTTGACTTTGACCTCATTAGATTGTGATAGCGCTTAACTTAGGCCTCTGCTTCCCTGGAATATAAATGTTTCACGGATTAGACCTGGAGGGGAAGTCCCTCCAGACGGCCGTGCCCTTCAATGCATGAAGTCCCTCCAGACGGCCAAGTCCTAAGTCACTGCTCTCTGCAGGATGAAGGGATAGAAGGGGTAGGTGATCTGAAACTATGCAGCCAAATATATATATAGATATATGTGTGTTTGTGTGTGTGTGTATATAGCACTTCAGAGGTAGTCATGGGGAGGGCATTTAATCATGGACGCTAAATTTCAGAGCTGGCCCCCAAGTTCTAGCTCCAAACACCAGTGCACATAAACCATCAGTTAGCATTTCCCATCTTGACTGCTGTTAGGGATACCTCAGCCTTGCCAGTGTCCCCATGGCAAAGCAGGGCAGACCCCAGACAGCAAGCAGAGAGTGCAGCTAAAGGGGTGGAGAAGTTCCTGCATGGATCTTCCCATGTCTTCCACCAAAACAGTAGTACCTCACTGAAAACGCCCCTGGGCTGGGAGCTCCGCTTTGAAGAAAAGGAGAAAGTGTTTTTTCTCTCATCAGGACTGTTTTGCCCAAGCAGGGAGAGGAGGTGTTGTGGCCCTGAGCACCGGCTGCCACACACACGTGGTGATGAAACCCGTCGAGGCAAGTCCTTGGGGCCTCTGATACAGGGTAGGCGGGTGACAGCAGCAGCTCTGGCAGGTCTATGCTCTGGCATGGCTCTCGGGCACGGATGGGCTGGCAGTGCTGAGCAGCACCCTGGCATGGGTATGTGCAAGGTCCCCCATCACAAAAGCCACCACGTATCCCTCAACACCTGCGCAGGGCTCGATTTTGAGCTGCTGAGGCAAAGGGAGAAATGCAAAAGTAAGAGCTATGGCCCTCCTGGTGGTCCTGCCCATGGACATGGCCGAGTCCCCTACATACATGAAGCATGGGCTGAACGGAAAACAGGGGCCAGGGCTCCTCCCTGCCCTGGCACATTCAACCAGACAAGACCCTGACATTGGCAGAGAGCGAAAATGTGTCTCAGCAGCATCCTGTGTCCCCACCCTGCAGCAGGGCTAAGGTGGCTCCTGGGGCGGAGGCAGGGATGGGAAACGAACGGCTGCTCTCCAGGACCAGCCCAAAATGCTGAAGGCCTCTGGGCTATGGCCACAATAGCAATGATCTGCCCCAAAAGTGCTGCTCCTCTGATTGTTCGGGCATCTCCGGCCTGTCTCTGACATGGATGTGATGGGGAAGTGGTTCAGAGAGGCCCCGCAGCCCTCGCCCATCCCCTCCGCCTGAGATGACCCCTCTGCTTCCTATATCTCTGACTTCTCCCTCCCCATCCACATCCCTGCCAACTCCTCCACTCATCAGACAAAGGAGATAAATCACTTGGAAGGAGCAAATCTCCATTCAATTAAAAACCCTTTAATTTATTTTAAAAAAATAGCGCTAATAAATTAAAAACGTCTCCCAGAAGGGCTGAATCCAAAACCCTCTGGCTCCAGGCATTTTATCTGCCTAACCTTGCCTCACAGGAAATGCCCTTACCACAGGCTTTCGCAGCGCGCTGCCCTATTATCCGGGTAATTAGTCGAGTCTGTAAATGCAGAGCAGAGCTGGAACCTACCAACTCCTCCGGAGAGTTGTATTTTCTATGGGAGGAAAAAAAAGAAAATTAATATAAAGTGCACCTCGGGCCATGAAGGCAGGAAGAAGGAAATGGGAAATATCTCCACCACAGCTCATACAAGGGTTATTTAACCCTTTTAGGGCCAGGCAGGCTTTGCTGTTCTTCTGGAAAACTGTCTGCCAAGTGCTACCTTGCTCCTCAAGTGGCATTTGTCTCCATCAGCATGTTTAATTTGAAACCTTTTGTGCAGTCTCTTGATGTTAATACCAATCTGTGCAATTCCCAAAGTAGCTGATCATTTTGACTCCTCCAAGGATTCCCTGTTTGCTTCACTGAGCTGCTCTGTTTCTTCCTCAGCGTCCTGATGCTCCAGCCCTGCTGTGTGTCAGCGTGGGTCCCCGGGCAGCTCATCAGAGGCAGCTTGGCTCTATGGTCCCACCCTGCCCTGCCAGGGACTGCAGCAGAGGCTTAGGTACCTCCTGGAGATGGAGAAATGAAGCGGGCAGGTGGCTTCTTTAAAAGAAGGACCACAGCTCAGGTTTCATGGGTCCCTGCAACTGGTCCAAGAAGAGAGCTATAAAGTCCATTGCCTGCTTTGATCGTCATGTAAATAGAAGGTGACTTTTCCAAACAAAGCAAGCCACCTGTAAAACTGAATTGGCAAATGCACAAAGCACTGTCTGGGAGCATGGGGACCAGACAGTTCCCTCCTGTGGTCTCCTTGGGCCAACTAGTCCCAGCTTGCTGTATCTTCTCTCCCAAGAGCAGAAGGCTGGACTACCAGAAATGTGTCCTCACTGATGCAGCTCAGGCTCTGAACCAGTCAGGTACCTTCTAACCAGGCTCTGAGCTTTGGCTGAACACGACCCCAGGCAGACAAGATATTTTGCAAGATTATAAAGAAAAAAGACAGAAAGTGAAGGCAGTTCAGGTGGAAAGGTAGTTCTGGAGCCACTGCATTTTTCCATGGGTTATGGCTCCGCTGTAAGGCTCACCTCCTTCGCAGGACTCTGCCTATTCTCCCTTTGCCCACCAAAGCCTCACACCACGGCTCTTGCACCCTGCCAGCTCTCCAGCCTGGCTCCCCCCTCCCTGGAGCCGCTGATCTTGCAGTGACAGATAGCACTGAGTCTCCCCAAACCTCCAAACCCTGGGTCTCCAGACATGCTTGCTGTGACCTGTCAGGGGTCCCCAGCTCCTCTGGCTCCTTCGGCTTCATTTTGCTTGAAGCCTTCCCCTCAGACACAGACCCTTTCACAGAGCATCTGAGTGAGAGCAGCTGCCTCTGATGGAGGAGGGAAACTTCTGCCTCCAAAAAGGTGTGAGAGTGAATTGATTGCCTGTGAAAGGGAGGAACAGACACTGCAGGCAGCAGACATGGCAGAAGAGGCAAGCTGCGGGCATGTTTTCACCACAGATGTGCTGATGCACAGAAGCTCTGCCCCCACCCCGTGCTCCCTCCTTCCAGCAGCAGCACGCTGCAGGGGGCTGGGGGCTGATCACCAGCAACTTGTGCACCTTGGGGGGTAGGTAGGGGTCCCCAGCTTCCTTCCCGCAGTTTGGAAACGCTCTGCTGTAGACCAGGCTTCCTCGAGCCTGCCTTCTTCCCCTCCCTGGCAAAGTGCAGCAGCCTTCTCCGTGCCTCCCCTGCCTGAGTCATCAGCTCCATGGTTATTGTCTGTGCATCCCAGTGACCGAGGTCCCCGCTGCTCCGCTTTGCGGTCAGCTCCTTTTGTGTCTTGTAAATGATATGTGCATGGCAGCGCCTGTGCTCCCAGGACCCCCCACGAGATCCCGCTCTCAAAGGCTTATTTCAACCTTGTTAAATAAATCAAACAGAATTGAAAACATATTTAATCCGGTACCTTCGTCAGTTAGAGAACAGACTGAAATACTGGTTGGAACAGACACATTCTGGGCACTGATGTGTTTTTAAATGGGGAACAGAGCTGTGCGAGGAAGGACTGGTGGCTGCAGGCGTACAAGGCGTGACCTACAGACAGGTCCCCCCCGCCCCAGCAATAGACCTTTCAGTGCCATATAAACCTTGTAAAATGGTGCAGCACTGTGTAAGGGAGAGTCTGGGATGTTTCCAGGCCAGGCTGTCAGAATGAATCTTTACGCAGAGGTTGCTGCTTGCTCCTGGCAGAAATCAGGTATCGTTAGTACCTGACAACCTTCCCACAGTGTGGGGGCCCATCTCAGCTCCTTTGGGACATCCATAAACTCTACTGAACTCCATCACAGCCTGGCTTCTCCTTCTAATTTGCCAAAAATGGCCCTTTCTAGGACATGATTAGTTTCCCGAATTAAAACACTGACCCTAGCAGACGAATCCCATGATAGGTCATTTCCCCCTCCTGCGCACACTTGAGCATCTCCCTCTTGCATGTCTCCATTTAGGGGATGGGCGCATGGCTCCAGGCTGGCTGGAGCCAGACATGTGCTCCRGGTCCTTTCGCATCCCACTCCCCTCCTTTCAGGCATTTGCTGCATCTCATCCAGACCATGCTGGGAAGGGCACACACTCACCGCACGTATTAGGCACTACTAGGAGAGCAGGGTTTATGCTGATGCTACACAACAGAAATATGGCACCTAATGGTGCAGTTATTTTTCATACTCCGGACTAATCAGGCAGCTCTTCCCAGCTCAAGCTCTACCCCAAGCCATGACCTTGATACAAGGCATCTGGGTAAAGCAGTCTGGCCGGTGCCAGGCAAGAGGTCAAACTAAATGGTCATGACACCCCCCTTGGGCTTTCAGACTACCAATTAAATCATTTCCAGTGCTTGATTTGGCCACAGTAACCAGCACGGCTAGCAGCAGCGGTAATTACATTTACTGGCAGCTTGATTAGATGCCAGCACAGAACAGGTGGAAATGCAAGTCCTTATCGGAGGCTGCACAAAGTCTCCCTCCAGGGCACCACAGTAACATCTCGAACTGCACTGGGACTGAAATAGTCAGCAAATGTCCCATCTCCAGCTTCTAATCTTACTCCATCTTCAGGTTTATTAGCTGCAAATTTGTGGTGTTTTGTGGCTTATGGAAGAATTTATAGTACTATATAATTTTTTTTTGGCTTCCTGTGTGGAACCACTAATAGTCCCTAACAGGCAGAAAATTGACCTGAGACTCTTTCCCCTCCTTCTCTCCTTTTGGCCCGATTGAAGATATTAATAGTTCCAGGCTGCATGTTGTCAGCTTCAAATCACCCTGGCAGTTAAAGCCCAAAATAACTGTGCCTTTGATGTCAATTTACTTTTATTTCTAAATAAACAACAGGGTTGGTTAAGATCCTCAAAATATGAAGCTATAGGCTTACTCTAGAAATAACAACAATGGAAAGCCAGCCAGTTCATTGTGTCTTCGGCAGACTGGGTGACCTTTGAGAGGTTTTCATTTTAACTGGAAGAACAGACAAGGCTCCTTTCGACATCCCACTGTGATGCCTGGAGCTGGTAACTTGGAGCCCAACTAAGGAAAGCGATTTTTTATAGTCATTTCTCTTGCACATCATTTCTGAACCTCTTAGCTGGGTGATTTTGCTTCCAAAAGCCCTTGATAATGGGCAAAACTCTCTTCCTTATGCCATGCCCATTATTCCTTTTTCTGTTATGAGGCTTCCCTATTGTTTTGGCATAGCCATGGTGTGGTGCATTGGCATCCTTCCACCAGGTAATGCTGGCATTGTGTCCACTCTCCCAGGTGTGCCAAAAAGGGCAGCACCCCACAGCCAGGAGACCCCATATGTAGCGTGCAAAGCCTTGGGGCAGATCCCAGAGCAGGGGTAGATGAGACTCCAGCAATGCCAGGTCCGGCTCCTTTGGGCCAAGAGGCCTCCCTGGCCAGCCCCACAGCCACTCCAGCCCATGTGCCCCAGCAGATCAGTGGGGATAGTGTTACCTGGCAGCAAGTTCGGCTTTTTACAGCTTTCCCCACATCGTCCCAAAGCTGGAAGCAGTGGGAAAGTGTCAGAGCATGGAGTTGGGACCAGCAAAGCATTGCCCAAGCAGCTCAGATAAGGCAGGGAGAGAAAGGGGACACTTGGAGGCATTTTCTATATCCATTTTCTATATCCACCCAGCCCCTGGAAAGGGTTTGTAAATGATATACAGTTCACTGACATGCTCAGTGGAGGAAATTTTGTTGCCACTGAAGTCAAGACGCAAAATCCTCCCCGACCCACTGAGCCCAGACTCCTTCCCATCTGCCTTGACCCTGAGCCAGGAAAGAAGCTCTGGAGACCCACCACCAGGCGCACAGGCTGGGCCAAATTCATCATGGGAAAGCAGGCAGAGAGGAGCGATGTCTGGGATGGGAGTAGCCCTGCTGGTATCAGACATCTGTGGAAAGACCCGAGGACTGAACTTCACTAAATGAGCAGAAACTTCCCCACTCCATGAACATCCACAGCATCCCCCACAGTGAAGGAGGCTGTTTCTGGGTTATTGCTTGAACCAGAGCCCGCCTCAAGTTCTGGGAAGGAAGCAGAAGGGGGAGGGAAGCCACCCTTGTGTCCTGGTTGGGGTCTGGGCTTTGGGGAGAGCTGCCCCACTGCAGGGAAGAGATGGCACCTGGGGACTATCTCAGGTACCGGCTTCTTCCAGCCTCCTCCAACCAGATGGACCCCCCGAAATCAGCAGGGCTTGGCACAGGGCAGCGCTGCAGGCAAGTCAGGGTGGTGCAAGCGGCACACAGATCAAAAGCAGTCGGCTGCAAGCATCACTCAGGGAGTTGTTAACGAGCACAATTGGGTTTGTTTTCCGGGAGGGAGGCTCACCTCACCGAAAACCAGGAAGCACCGGCAGGAACGAGCACGGGCACATTGTCTCTCCTGAACAGACTGGGGTTGCTGGCAGCCAGACTGGAGCAGCATGACTACACCTGGTTGCACTTCCACTTTCCAATAAGCCCAGTATATGCCAGCATTCAGAGATGGCTTTTTTTACCCAGAGGGAGCTGCTGAACACAATGCTCTTTGTATCTGTCAAGTGCAGGGGGGAGGGAGGCACTGAGATGCTGCCAGGGCTGGGAAAGGTGTGTGTTCGCTCAGGAAGAACTGGTCCTGTACATACTTGCACACACACGGAGGTACAAACAAAATGTTCATCTGCTGATGAAAGACCAGCCTGCCTGGAAGAGACACAGGCTGGAAAGGAAATGCATTCTTAGAGAAAGACAGGAGCAAATATTACAGCACGCTGAATTATTCCTTGTAAATAATATTGGTTACAGATCAAGCTCCCTTTTTCTGTTAGTGAATCACAGGTGAGCCAAGCCTCCTCTCTGTTGTGCAATATTTTCCATCTGTTGGCTGCTCACAGACACGTCGGGTATCGCTGGGGAGAAACTCAACCCCACGCCATCACATAGAGCTTCCCCCAGCATCAGTGACACAACGTCGATGGGCTGAGTGTCATCTGGGGACGGGGCTCATGGTGCCTCTCCTCCAGGGTTGGTCCCTTGGCATCACGCAGGCTCGTCCCAGCCCCTCAGTTTGTGGTACAAGGGAGGGAAGCAGCACGGGCAGACACCCAGCCTTGAGTGACCTCTGCAGCTTCCTGCGCTGCTGCGAAACCTCGCTGTAACCTGGGAAAGTCACTGCAGGGTGAGACTTTTAAAGGTATTAAGCACCTGACGCGCAGATAGAGATTTGGGACTGTCAGTCAACTAAGGCTGCTAATGCCCTCTGATTTCATTCAGTGCAGTGATCTGAAGGTTAATGGGATTTGACTGATGCTTTCAAAATTCCCAGCGGTGTCCTGTCTGCACTTCTAATCGCCCGTTCTCTTTGGAAATCCACTCCTGTGCCTCCCTGAGCTTCGGTGAAGGGATGTGCATTATAAAAGTCCTGCCCTGTCTTCCCCCGCATAACAGGCCCTGTATAATGTGAGGCACTCAGCCGTGACAGTGATGGACACTTGACAGGTACCATTGACAGAAACTGGCTAAGAGCATCCAAGCAGCTGATAATGAGCTACGTGCGCCTTGCAAAGAGTGAGGCATATTAGCAGTCATGTGTTGGGCTATTTATTCTTAAACAGATCATTTTGGGCTCAAGCAGAGAAGACTGGGAAAAATCACTGATCTGCTTGGACCCAGCTGAGAACTGAGTGTGCCAGAGTAAGCTCTTTAGGAGATGCAGAGCTCTCATATCTAATAGGTATGAGCTGGCGTGAGGAGGGGACGCATCGCTCCTGTTTCACTCCTGGGCCCTGGGGACGTGCACAGCAGCTTCACGTGTGCTGGGACTCTGCCGCTGCATTGCAGGTTGGACACGGCAGCGAGGCAGAGCTTGTGGTCTTGTCACCGCTTGTGACAAGGAGCTTGTGCTCCTCTCCTGCTGATTGCCAGCACTGGCAACTCTTAGACTATGTGAACCCTTTCCAGACTTTGAGAGGTAGGTCCTACAGGAGCGGGATTTGTTTGCTCAAATCCATACACATAGTGCAGGCAGCCAGACTCCCTCTGTAACTGGAGGATAGAAAATAGCCCTTGGTGTGGGGAGACAAACCCTGCCATAGCGGGACCTGCCGCATCCCCTGGGCTGCAAAGGGAATCCAGCAGCAAGGTCTGATATGGACCTTGTCAGAGCTACACAAGACAAAATCCACCCAAGACAACCTCATTCCATATTTTTCTTCTGGTTTTGTCCCCTGTTTTGTAATTCCCTGATAAGTATTCCCTAGGACATAAGTCATATAAGCCTGGAGTCCTGGAAGGCGCAAGGGAAGACCAATTTGGAGAGACTCTCTGGGTTGATTTACTGTGTAAATACCTACAGGGCAAAGCCAAGACAGTGCTGCAGAGTGATTCCCAAGCAGGGACACTGGTAAAGGAGAAGACTATGTAAGAGAGAGGGGGGCCAAGAGAGATCATACCGTAATTACCATGCCTGGGCCCAGAGGATGAGAATTACAAGGTAATTGGGCAGCAACTCATTGCTGTGTAAATGCATGGTTATTTCTGTTCCGTAAACCACAATCCAGGTTACATGGTAATTACTTTGAGGTCCATTAAGTGTAATTATACAGTAATCTCCAGGAGCCAGTAATTACCCTCATGTTCCAAAGTATCTACCACTTAAAACTCAGTGAGTTTCGTGCAGGTAGGAAGCAGTTGCATGGTTTTCAGGCTTCAATGTCTTGGTCTGTCGGATGGCCAGGACGGGGCCAAATATTACCATTTCAGCTGGAACTGCCTTTCAAAGGAGAGCGTTGGGCACGCTAGAGGAGGAGTGCTACACATCTAAAGCCCAGCCAGTCTCCATGGGCCCCCTCCAGTCAACAGCAGGATTGGAACCTTCAGAGGGTTGTTCCTCCCAGGCTGCCTGCAGTGACCCATAACTCAGATAAATCCTTTTCTGGAGGTGCCAGCCCATCCTTGGAGAACAAATACAGCCCACGAGGTTTCATTCAGGCTCAGATGTCTCCTCTGGTTAGGGCAGGTAAACCCTACATGTCATTATGACCAACATATTATATTTTACTTAATTTATTATACTGCAAATTAAGCTTAACACTCAGCAGTGTCAATAYCTCTTGCACATCACTTCCACCTTTGGCTCACAGTTTCCAGTGTGGGGTTCACCCCAACCATCAGAAGAATACCTAGGCCTTCCCATAGCCCACTCTTCCCACTGGTCCCAGTCACAGCAGGGAGATCCAGCGTCCTCAGGACAAGTACCAACGGAATGGTCCCCCGATCCCCTCTGCACCGCAGGGCGAGGGGGCCAAAGAAGCCCTTTCTTTGTGCCGACACAATTGAAGCTGCTCTTGTGTTTCTTGTTCTTCATAAAATCCCATTTTGACCTGGAAAGGCAGGAAAAATTACTCATAGCCAAAGGCCCTGGGGGTGAGCTCCTGGGAGAGGGGGACAGGGCACTATGGAGATGTGAAGCAGCAGCATAGTCCAGCTCCGGGCATGGAGGGACTTGGGGGGAAGGAGTCCAGATGGCAGCAGCCATGGCTTGGACTGGCTCTCGCCTGACAGTGATCCTAGCAGGGAATATTCCTGCTGCAGGAATGTGTGAAATTTTGTTTCCAGGCAGTGGCTGGATCAGCATGATAGGAAAAAACTGTCTCCCATGCTTAACAACCAAGTTTCCATGCCTTCAAAGCACAGATACACTCAGTTGAGTTCTTATGGCCACGTTAATGAATGTTTTTCCCTTCTCTGTCTTTCAGGGATCTAAACTACAATGAGCTGCTGGAATTCCCTGGGGCTATCAGGACGCTGGGCCGACTGCAGGAGCTGTGAGATTTTCTATTTATTCCTTTTCAAAAGCATTCCCCGACGGAGAGCGTCGCATGTGCTCTGACTTGGGGAGACCACTCGGTTCAAACCTTTCTTTTATTTTTCCCAGCCCTCTCTACTATGTACACAAAAGCAGTCTATCCCCTCGATTTCCATCAGCTCTAATCACCTCATGGCTGGTGGAGGGGAGTGGGAGATCCCCCATCAGGCTTGGAGCGGGTTCTTCCTGCAGCTCTTCATTCTCATGTGGCATCTGATGAACTCACAGTCCATCTGATCTCCAGCTACTTCTAATGTCCATTCCCCAGCTTGGGACCGGTACCATGGAGTTATCTGTGTTGTGAGGCCGTGGCTTCTTCAGGCCCTGTGCCACCTCCTCTGACATGCAGAAACTGTTTGATCTCCCTTAGGACAAATTTATAATAGGGAATTACCAAAGTTTATGACCATTTTAGTGGCTAGCTCTCTCTCCTCTAACTGGTCAGCCTGGGAGACACTAAAAATGGGAAAACATCCCATTTAACACCCATGAAGGTAGGAGCCCCAAGATGGGGTCAAGGCGAGTTGATGTGGATCCGCAGTTCCTGTGGACCCTAAGACTGTGTTACACTGGTGACAGGCTGGGGTGGGACAAAAGCAGCTGCTTTGGTGCTTCTGGGAGGCTTGGAGTAAAATTCTGACACCACTTTTTTCTTTTACTGGAAGAACTTCTTGTCAAGGAGATTTCTCAGATCAGACCAGATATCATCATTACTCTGACATTCAAAATGAGAATAAGATTCTTAATCCACTTTGAGATGGCTTTTGAAATGCCCGTCACTAAATAAGAGGTAAATTTCAAACAGCCATCCAACTAATCACTCACGCAGACTCCTCTGGGATTAAACAACCTGGGCATCACCCAGAGCCTGGTCTTGGTCCTGGACACAGGATCCTGTGGCTGCTTTTGAGATCAGGAGATCAAGACTGTGGCCACAGAGCTCTCTTCTGCTGCAAAAGTTTGCTGATAGCAATTTTCTCAAGCTTAACCAAAAATTTCACAGCTAGATCTACAAATACTTTAAAGTTACATGGGCCAATAATTCATGGTAGGCTGCACTCTGGTTAACAGCTGTGGAGCTATAATGGAGACCATCCACAAAAACTGTAATTCCTGGAGGGTATAAAATAAGTGTGATTTGTTTGCTCCTGTTTCCTGATGTGTAAAGTGTTGAATCTTAAGTACTCTTGGTGGGTTCAGTGGAGTGACATATGGAGCACCAAGCTATACACAGAGTAAATGCAGCAGAGTGAAGGCTTTGTCCTGCCAAAGGACAGACCTTGTTCACTTGCTGAGATGATGCTACAGCTGGAATAGAGCCTACACTTCCRATTTGATGTGTTTTGAAGGCGCTCTGCCTTTAAAAGTTTTGAGGAAAGCAGGTGTCTCCAAGCCTTTCTCATCCATTAATATCAAGATATTTATTTCTCCCAACAGCGGTTTTCATAACAACAACATCAAAGCTATTCCAGAGAACGCATTTGTTGGGAATCCCCTCCTCCAAACAATGTAAGAAAATTAAACAATGTTTCCTAAATCCTCGTATCCCCCAGAAAGGGGCATTTCCTGATGTCTTTGGTTGGGATTTCTGACAGTTGTCAGCATGACCGCAATTTGACATTTGTTGTATATGGGCCAATGCAAGCTGAAATGAGCTCCTTCTCAGCTACACCTCAGGTTTTTTGCCATGGGTTCTCCTTTCCCCGCAGCTGAACTTTGCTGCAGTACAGGCTGATAACAACGAAGGAACAATATATGGGTGATCTGCATGGAAACCTTGCTGTGCATAACAGGATTTTCTAAGCCCTGGTTGACATCTGCCTGTGTTTATTCCTTGTGTTTAGACAAGCTGCTAGCCAGCTACAGCAGCAGCTATATGTGTCGGGGAGCTGGGACACTAGATTATTGTGTGTCTACCCCAGACACATGGGCACAAAGTCCTGCAGATAAATACACCCAGTTGTCAGCTCATTTCCCCTCTGACCCAGACACAGTAGAGATTTTTGGACAGTTCTTCCCTGAACCACACTGATATTGGAAATCATGGCAAGTGACAAAAGCTCTGTTTGGCCAGTCTGGGACATAAGTTATAGAAATACCAACATCTGGACAGTTATGGTGACACTGGGAGAAAACAGTCACTGCTCCAGTCAAAACAAATGAGCCTCATCCCCATCTTCCTTGGGCACCATCCTTGGAGTGATGTGAGGGTGGGACACATCCAGAATACTCATGTCTTCA
Source organism: Oceanodroma leucorhoa (assembly GCA_030449065.1). NCBI lineage: Eukaryota > Metazoa > Chordata > Aves > Procellariiformes > Oceanodroma > Oceanodroma leucorhoa. The sequence continues at coordinate 391,947 of JASVER010000166.1, forward strand.
TTGGATCTGCCCATCTAAATTCTTTCACAGTCAGTGGGGGGACAATGCTTCTTGTAGGAGGTGATTCAATTCTCCTAAAGTTAGTTGGATCCTAGAAGAGTTCACTTTTCTCCACTGACTGTGACAAGTAGGATAGATGCTGGTGCTGTGGATATGTAAGATCAGAGGAGGTGTCATCAAGTGCAAGGTGTTTCCCAACAGGGTTACAGCACTATAGCAGGGTTGAAGGAGGGCCTTGCATCTTTCTAGCCTGCCTGGTTCAGCAGGACCCTAAAGAGCCCTTTCAGAGCAGCAGGAGACCTCAGTTGTACCAATGTTCAGCCAAAACAGGCTAGTGGGAGAGCCTGGGGTTATCTGGAAAACAAGGGTTCCTCACAGGATAGCCAGCACCTCCTACATAGCTTACTACTAGTTGCTCCAAGGCTCTTGACCTGTAATAGCATCTTCTCTTCATGCGCAGCAGAATCTGACCAGTTACTCATTTCCTTTGCAGCCATTTTTATGACAATCCCATCCAGTTTGTTGGACAGTCTGCTTTCCAGTACTTGCCAAAGCTCCACACTCTGTAAGTTCACCGAGAATCCGCAGAGAGGTGATACATCCAAGCTCTAAGCCCTGTGAGCTGGACAACTTAGTGGCCTTCTCCCTTCCTCTTTTCTAGAGCCCTTGTGCCAATAGAAGACCATGAGGCCACTCTTCTGGCCAGCCCCAAAGGCAGTGAGCCAAGGAGTAGACACTGCAGATGTTTTCTGCTGAGGAAGAATAATTTTGAGAAGGGCATTTCTGAGGAAGCAATTCCTTCCTCCTGCCCACCTAGCTGACAGGCACTGCAGTCTTCTAGGGTCTCCGCAGCTGCATCAGCACCAGCAAAGACCACACTCACAAGTGCCACTACATTTGCTGCATGCTGCTCAAGCAAGCCCTACACTGTTGTGTAGTTGCCCAAACACAAAGCCACTGAAGGCATCTGCCTTCCTCCACAAGATGGAGAAGTGGAGGTACACGTGTCCCATAACACCGATACCATGGCACAAATAATCTTATATGGGCAGCCAGTGGTGACAGTGCTTCCTTCACATGTATGGCCCTAAGCCTGCTCCAGGGCCACCACCATGTGGTGGGCACAATCTGGACCAGAACGGCTGCTCCACATTGGCTGGCCTGGACTGGCTGGCTTTTCAGCCAACCTGTTGTGGCACAACACTAAATATTAAGGCAGAGGCAACCTCAAAATCTCTATTTATAAGCCTCACCCAGTCCCTCGCTGGAGGAACACACACTCAGGCAAATAAAATAAATCCTTCAAATACCCATGCATTCTTTAGCTCCAAATGCATTGATTCTGGGAGGCTTGGGTGGGATGCCCTGCTTACATTCCCCATGGTAATTGTTTGGGGTTTTTTATTTAATTTAGGCAGAGATCATGCCAAGAATGTCAGTGGCTGGGGGAGGGTCTGAGCTTGCCAAGCCTCCTTGCATAGAAATGCCCAACTCTGGCTCACTGTATCTGCGCTGCGTGAGACATCTGCTCCACCACCCAGCTGGCAGTGGCACATGATGAGCAGGGCACCTTTGGATCTGGGCCTCTGATCACCATATTTGGGTGTGAGGAAGCAGATTTGCCACCATGGGACCTTGGGCAGCTGCATTTGCTTCCGGGTCCTCTGTCCACCTCAATTCACYCTCATTTCTCTGCAGGTCGCTCAATGGTGCAACGGACATCAGAGAATTCCCAGACCTTAAAGGCACCACCAGCCTAGAAGTTTTGTGAGTGGCAACTCTCTCCCTTTTACCCTGCTATTTGTGCTCTTCCTCCTTCAAGGTGGTCCAGGCTGTTTCAGCGAGGACAGCTTTCACAGTGCTGTGCAGTTGGTTGTCTTCAGCTCTGCCTCTCCCTGGTCACTCACCTCTCTGCTTCGTTTCACCCCTGTGGCTCCTGAAAGCAGCTTTCCTCTCTGTGAGTTTCTCTCTCGGTACTGTTGAGTGTGCTCCAATCTTATTTTGATTTTTTTTCTTCCTTCCCTTCTGCATCTGTGAAGGAACAAGCCTTTGGGTGCAGTGCTTCAGCGTGCTCTGCTGAGAGCCAGTGTCTCTGCCCGTCCTGGGACCAGCACTGGCAGTGCAGTGCAGTGCAGGAAACATCTGCCACCCAGGCTGGGGGCTCCTGGAACTGTTCTGGTCCCATCTTCACACCACGAGACCCAGGAGAGCAGGAGCTTGGAGGACATGATGTCTCTGGCCACCCACGTTTCTCCTCTTTAGGGCTCTGTGCCCAAATTGGGAGCACAGCTGACCCCAGCCCAGGAGTGTGACCTGGCCGTACCTTGCCTCAGGGACACAGGGACACACCATCCATCCCCCATACACGGGTTTCTGAGGCAGTCGTGGCTCCAGGCGGATCACCAGTCTGGACAATGGGGAACTGGGATGGCAGAGCATGGCACGTAGGGCACTGCCACCTGCCCTCGACATGGCCAAGGACAGCAGTGAATTCAGTACTCAGCAGCATCCCAGAATTTCTTATAGGCACATTCACCTTTACCAGGTCCAGCAGCAGTGCCCATTTCCAAGTCAGTTTTTGTTTCTCTCCAGGTATTTCATTATCCCACTGATATTGTCTCTCCTGCCACCATCTGAGACTGGTAGCTGGGCTTGTGGGTCACAGAGTCTGTGTGCTGGCTCTCAGTAATACCATTTCTTCTCTCTTCTCCACTTCTCTAGGACCTTGACCCGGGCAGGCATCCATTTACTCCCCAGAGGAATGTGCCAGCAGCTGCCCAGCCTCCGAGTCCTGTGAGTAACACATTCCTCTGTCCTGCCTGGTCTTTAGAAAACTGCCATCAGAAACCAGGCTTTCTTCTTGTCTAGCTCAGGGAGGGGACCAGTTATGGAAGACCATCCTGTGGTTCTTGTTCCCGTTATCTTTTCCATGCAGAAAACACCACTACCTTAGGCACTACCTTGAGCTCTGCTCAAGTTCTTGAACTTGCTTGCTTCATCCCAGCATGATGCTCTGGACTCAGGGCTGCAAGCAATAAGGCACATCCACATTTGCCTCCTCCTTGCTCTGCACCAGTGGGAACTGTCTGCCCTGTGCAAGGAGGGTAGAGAGGGTGCAAAGGGCGGTGGGTGAGAATGGCAGCAGCATTTCAGAGCTCCTAGCCATACACAGCACAAAAGCCAGGGGTAAATCACATTCACACAACTCTCTGCCCCAGCATTGGCTTGCTGCAGTTGGAGCTCCAGCAAGTGCTGTCATCTGGAGGAAGGACCTTGTTCACATCCCGGGAGGGGACAGGCCTGACCTGATGCCACCTGCAAGGCCACATGGCCACAGCCCCTCACGTCGTGCAGCAGTGGCAGATCAGGGTTTTGCTCAGAGTCTCTAAGTTGCTTTGGCTTTACCTGTTTGGCAAGGCACTGAATGATGCTGAGTGGGGAGATGTGATTTTTTCTTTAACTTGGTACATGACGAAATCAGCATCTCAGAAATCCTGCGTCCTCTCAGGAATCACACCCCTCGTTCCTGAGATCCCCAACTTTGTCTGCAGTCAAAGACATCCTCAGGAAATGAGTCATGAGCCAGATTTATACAAGTTTGCAGCCTTAGGGCAAGCAGGAGGCTTGCCTCTCATCAGTCTTTATACAAGCAAGCTGAAAATGAAAACAAGTTTGTTCCAGGAAAGCAACAGGAGTGAATTCTTGATCACAGAAATTGGAAACAAGAGAAAAACATAAAAATAAAAGAACACAATTTGTAACTTAGCAGATCACAGCATTTTGGCTCCAGCTGTCCCTGTAGGGAAGATCTCTCATCTTTAGACATCTGGACCAATTCAATGGACATCTTGCCACAAAAGTGTAGCCTTTGGAATGGCCTAGGCTGTAGGGTCCCAAGCGCTCTGTTTATGTTAGCAAGTTATCAGACTGTAAACCTGCACAGCAGAGCCTGTTCTTCATGTCTGCCCCCTCCTTGTGGGAGAGTTTTATTGGGACACCCCACCTTGTTCCTTGTTCCTTGTTCCTCTTTCCCAGTTAATTTTACTGACATTAATTGCATTGCTTTCAGGGTTTGGAAAGAGAGTATGCGGGCCAATGTTTGTGCATGTTTACATCTCTCCTGCCTTTGAAATGCATTGGCCTTCTGTCCCGCAGAGCTAGTGGTTGTTCTCACTGCTTTCCCCCACTTTGCCAGCCCCTTGGCAGTTCGTCAGGTTGACGTTACGACTGTGACACATCTGAATACAGATGATACAGTTAACGCCACATTTCTGGCCTCCTACTGCTCACACCACCATGCAGATTTTCTGCAGAAATATTGCACGGGGACTGTAAAAGCCACCACAGGGGTGTGAGACTGCGGCTGTCCTGCGACGCCAGTCTGTGCATGGGCACTGAGCCCAGCACACCCACGCAGGGCAGCCTTGCCGAGCTTGAGTTTGGCATCAACTTGACATCGTCCTGCTGCTTTTGTCCAGAGCTTCCGCTCAGGGCACAGATTTGTCTTTCCTCTCAAGCAGAAATAGATTAAACTTCCCTGAGCAGAGCTAAAAAGACCCCTGATGCCACCAGTACCTTCATCCTGGTGTGTCCACAACACAGCATCAGTGACTGAGGCTGCTCTGCTGGTAGATACTGGGCTGCATCTGGTTACCCTTACTCTGGAGGAACCAGAAATAACTCCTGGGGCTGTGTTCTCCCTCCATCACTGTCTAGCTAAGCCACCACCCTGTCAAGCCCAGTGGATTGACACAGGGACCAGGGAAAAGTGACTAATGCTATAGCTCTTTCTCTGTATTGGGTGACAGTCTCCAGAGCCAAGCACAAAACTTTTGCTTGCTTTTCCCTCCCGCCTCCTCCCCACCATGGAAAACTGGTGGAGAAGGGGTTGGCAAAAAAATAAATAATTGAAATGTTTTAGCAGCAACTTATTGGCAGAAAGATGGAAACTGAGTTTGGAAAGTCGGCGGAGAGGCCACATACAAAACTTTACCCTGGGGCAAATTTCCCTGGAACAACCACAAATCCAGTCTCTGCTGGTGGGGGAAAGAGCTGATTTTAAGGTTTACTCCTTACCCAGCCCATTTCAGTTTTAATAAATTCACATTAAGCTGTGCCAGGATAGGTTTTCCTCTGACTACCAAGTCACTCTACCCCAGACGCTGACATGACACCAGGCCATGAAGCAGTGGGAACAGGAGTTTCCTGGGAATTGCTTTCAAGTGACAGCACTTGAAAGAATGGGGACCAGCAGTTTTCACAGTCTATAACGTCCTGTACCAAAGCCCTGCCAGTGCCACAACCCCTTCCCTAACCCTGGGGAGAAGCCAGGAAAGGCTGAATGGAGAGCGGGCGATGGGCAGTTGGGTTTGCTGTGCCAGGAAGGAGGCAAGGCAGCTGGCTGGCTGCTCTGCTGGCCAAAACCTCCCCAGGCTCTGCAAGCACATCTGCAGCTTTTGTGAGCTCTCCCATCCACAACAGCAGGACGGGAGCTCTGGCACAAACACCTCTCTGCTTTGCCCAGAGAAAAGCAAGGCTGTGCACGGCAGAAGCTGGCACGGATGCATTTCACAGCTGACTTGGGGCTGAGGAGGAAAAGCCCACCCCAGCTGTAGAAGCAGCTCCGTCAATCCACAGCTTTTGCTGGAGGGAGCTGGGCTGAGGCTGGATGAGTAGGTAAACCACTGAGCAATCCTTGCCTTGCACAAAGACACTCAGAGCAAGCATCAGGGGTGTGCAGAGTGGAGAAGCCTGGGGTTATTGCTTTCTGCAGCTGTGCAAAATGGAACTCAGGTCATCCCCCTCTCCAGCAATATCTGCTTTCCAAGGGAGGGGTCAGGGCCACTCGTTTTTGATGTCCTAACGTTACTGTACTGGTCCTTCCCCTGCAGAGAACTGTCACACAACCAAATCGAAGATCTGCCCAGTTTCCACCGGTGTCAGCGGCTGGAGGAGCTGTGAGTAAAGACATGCCCTTGCTTGCACCATGCTCTGGGGGAAAAGGGCTGTTTCGGGGAGAGAGGCAGTTCCCACACACAAAACTCGTCCTTCACCAAGCACTGGGAAAGCTGAGTGTTACAACTCATTATTTGGACTGTAAATGGACCAGAGCTCCACTCTTTGCCCTTGTGCAAATACAGAATAAAAACACGTACCCTGTGCATAAGAGCTTAATTCACTCAGGTCTTTTCAGAGGTCCCAGCCACAACAAGCAGAAGTAGGATGTGACAGCACTGAATTTTACTTCACTAACTCAAGTCCCAGTATAAGCTAATCAAGAATGGGGTTTATCTATACCATAAATGTCTTCTGCTTCAAGGAGGGATCCCATGCTATGGGCACAAAGCAGCTCTTCCCACACTGCTCAGGGCTAGCCCCTCCGTAGAGAAGATATTGATGTTTTCCTCATGTGTAGCACTTGAACTGGGTCTCCTCTGGGCCCTGGGAGGCATCTCTGTTGCTCTGAGACAGAGTTATTCATGTTCAGCTCAAAGCATCTGGAGATCTGGCCCTACACTTCAAATCTAACAGAAGTTCTTGGCCTTTTTGAAAAAAAAAAAAAAATAGACTCCATGATTTTTTATAAATTCTGTAACCTGGAAGAATAGATGTCTGGGAGCAGCATCCCCACAAAAATACACTGGAGAGGTTGTCCCTGCTCTCTGCAGCACCCCAGCCTGGATGGCCAGACCAGTTCATCCAACCTTAGCAAAACCAGACATTAGGACACTGTGTGAAATCACATGAAAACGAGAGTTACATAGCCCTTGCTGCCTCTTTGGGAGCTCTGAGGACAGTGTTAAAGCTGGATGTACTTTCATCTACAGTACCCCCAGAAAATATTTGAAAAAGTAGAAAAGACATCAAAAAAAAGACACACTTTCAGAATTCCAAACCTATAGTTTCACACATTGTGCCTAAATTTCTTCTTACAATATTTTATAATATCCCAAATTCAGACTTAACATTAATATAAATGCACAGTAAACTCTTCTTTCAGAGGGGTCAGTACTTAAGTACAGTGAAGACACTGTGTCTTCAATTAACATTTTCTTACAAAATGAGTATTTGGTCCCTTAAGCCCAAAGTTAGCATCCTGTAAACCCCACCCCCACCAGGCATCAGCATTCCTGCTGGGAAATGTGTTGGAAGCAAGTCTGGTGGTGCATGGTGGTACAGCCTGGCATACAAACAACTTAGGTGTGCCAGTCGCTCTGCTGTAACTGCCAATGTGCAGGTCTTTACCTGCAACACACAGGTGGTCCCTCGCAGCTAAACATCCTTGAATTATTTTTCACTAGCTTGCTCCAATACCCCTTCTTCCCAAGCTCCACCTCTCCCACACAATAAGACCCCCAAATTTGTGTACAGAGCTTCCCATGGCCCTCACTTGAAATCTTAGCTAAAAGTAGGTGCAATGCCGTCTTGGTTACATGGGGCATTGAGAAACCAGCAGTAGAGCAGATATGAAAGCCTCAAGCCCTGTCTCTGAAACATGAACGTATGACCAAATACCAGCTGGGACATTACAGCCATCATGTGCAGGTCCTTGTGTGAGATGAGTCAAGATCATTTCTGAGTCTAAAGGCAAGTTAGCTACCCAACAAACACCCTGAGGAGCTGTTATAGGCAGAGCACTAGGCAGTGGCTGTTTCCCCTTGCAAGAAGGTCACACCTCGAGGAGACCACTTCTGCAGGTCTGGGAATTCATGACGGGCATTTTGCAGGGGTTTTTAAAAATATTCATCATTGTTCCACACTAGGGAAAAGAAAACTGAAAAACTGTGAATGTTTCCCACAAAGTGGATGCTTGGATCGGTTCTGGATGTCTCTCAAGGGGCATGGGGAGTGTATAGGGCCAGTCAGCGAACACTGTGTCAGCTCTTACCCTGCTCCCTCCCCTACCCTGGGGAGTGCAGGAGGCTGCTGGAAGGCAGCTGTGCAGGGGCTGAGGCAATTCTTCATGAAAATACACATGCAGGATGTGGATGGTGGGTTCAGTAAGACATCAGGATACTTCTTCATGAAAAGTTGAGATGCCTTCAGCCCTCAAACCCCTTTTGTCATCACCAAGGCAAAGGGCAGCACTGTATAGTCCTTCCTGAAGGGTCACACAGAGCTGTTTGCTGACTTACGAGATCCAAGCTCTCCTCTTTGCTCTGGACAAAGCATTTGCAGGCTCAAGGTGGAGCAGAGTGGGAAATCAGTGCGGCTTTGGAGATAACGGGGCACCTTTAACCACTGCACATCAACGGCACTTTACTGTGCCATGATGGCATCAAAAGGAGAAGCTGTCTGAGCCCTGGAGCTGCCCATAGGAAAGAACGGCTTTGAGCTCTTCTGTTGTTCATCCTGTTTATCCCTTGAAATAAGAGTAGGTCTTCCAAGCTCGAAGGACAACTTCCATTGTGACAGTTTGTGTCTGCTGCCATGGGACAAAGATCCCTACAAAGTATGAACACTGCCTTCAGCTACCTTCACAAACCAGTTTGTGTTTTTTCAGTGGTCTCCAGCACAACAGGATCCATGAAATCAGAGCAGACACCTTTGTGCAGCTGATGGCCCTGCGCTCCATGTAAGTCTTGTGTGGCAGTGGGAATGACTGGGCTTTTTGCTGGGGGAGGGGAACTGTGAGCACCCAGCCAGGCTGATGTGGAGTTTTGAACCCCACTCCCGCCTCCTCTGCTGGGAGGCTTTGATGTCCAGTCCCTGTTCCACTTCCCCTTACAAAAGAACAGGGCACAAACCTTCTCCCTGGCTTCCTTTCTGCATGCAGACACCCCCCCATAAGTAAACTCGTTACCTGCCAGGCGTGCGGACACGCCACACCACACTTGAACCACACACTGCAACTCATACGTTGCACAGCACACATTACGGATACCTGCCTCCTAAATGCCCATGCAGACATGGACTCGTGGCAGGGATTTACCACAGTGTGCATGAGCTCTAGCACCCCTTTCCTTACACATGCTAGTCCTGGGCCATGCACTCCTGGAACACCCATGCAGAACATCCCATTTGATTTGGGACTGTCTCCCCACAACTCAAAAGCATATGTTAGATGTATTAAGTGCACGCAAGCATGCGCATATCATACACATAATCCACCTTGCAGTAGACAGCCCACTTAAGTGCTCGGCACCTTTGAGAAGCTAGTAAGGCTCTGCAGGACATGATTCTCCCTGTGACATGTGGGAAGAGCCCTCCAAGTGCTGATGGTCTTTATTTACTGTTCTGTTTGGAAGTGAACTGAATAACATAAAAGCTTTTTCCCATGGTGCAGCAGTTTGAGTGTCATTTAATAGGCCAGCATTCCTAAAGATCCCATGAGTGTCATGTACACCATGTTTATAACTGCACAGGAACACTCACGTATTACATGTAACACGACAGACAAGCATGCAAATACGAGCATGCTGCTGCCACACTGTAGTCACACAAACGTACAGCTGAGTGTGTAAGCTCTAGCATTTGCCTTTCGGTATGTTCTGGGTCCCTGTGGAAAGGATTCAACTCACAAAACTTTAGCCTTCTGCAGCGAGACACACACACCTGGGCAGGCACCCCTGGCTCCCTTCGGAGCTGCAGAGATGTAGATATATGTAGGAGATTGCTCGTGTAGTCAGCCTTCAGAGAAGAAATGCTTCTTGATATGCAGGTTCCTCTCTGCTGATGACAGAGGGAGATGAGCCCTCTAGCTCAGATGGAAGCAGAGCTTATTGAGGAGCCTCAGGGAATCCTCCCCAAAACCAAGCCAACTGCACATGACAAGAGACACTCTAAGATGACCTTGGTTCACCTTCCACACAGCTCCTGACCCTATTTGCCCTTGCCTGGGTACCCAGCAGTGTGACCACATCAGGGATGCTCTGGCACTAAGGCATAACCTGTCTAATGCTCTGAGGTTTAACGTGTTAGCATTAAAGCTCCAAATTTACAGAAATGAACCCAAAAAGGAACCTTTCCCATTGGTCTCAGTAGAGGAGCTCCTGCAAGGCAAACTCTTGTGCCCTCTGTTAGAAACCACCCATATATAGACCCAAATGTATTTGTCTCCAGGGAGCTGCAATGAGACAGAACTTGCTGCCAACCAAGGGACTACAGATCCCACATTTGCTCGCATCGAACCCCTTGACCAGGCTGGTGTCAGCAGCTTCACTGTCCTGCTCTGCACCCCTCTTACTGGCATGTCCTTGCCTTGCAGAGACCTGAGCTGGAATTACATCCAGTTTATTCACCCTGAAGCCTTTGTGACCCTGCACTCGCTCACCAAGCTGTAAGTTGCAATGATATTTCTTTCACAGTGGGCCACAGGCAGCAGGTGTCTGAGGACCTCAGATTGACTCCCCAAGCCACGGGTACACCTGGCATTTAGACATCAAAAGGGTGCAGTGCTGAGGTGCATGTCTCAGCGCTGACATGGGCAGACCAAATCCCAAGGTTTCCTATTAATATTAGAGGGATGAGGAGAGTGCAGTAGGGGCCATCTTCAAGATGTTTTTACCCTGAATACTTAAGCCAGTACCTCCACTTCCTGATGCTTTCATACCTGCCTTTGATACCGTTATGAAAGGTCAGCATGACAGACCATTTCAGCAAGAGTCATCACAGAGCATCTTTGCTGGTTCTGGAAGGGTCCCCAGTCCTCAGCCCCCTCACTAAGATTCTTGGGTATTTTATGAGCTGGGAGCTGCAATCATACCTGCCCTATTATGGGGAAAGTGGTGGGGTAAGAGATGCATGGGGCACAGGGAGGTAGATACCACCCAGAGCTTTAAGCGTAGGCATTAACCCCTGCCCCTCATTTCCCTCAGGAACTGCAGTATTAATCCAGCCCCGTTTCAGCATCACATTTGAGGGAGCAATCAAGGCAGGCAGCATGGCTCTCCAAGCCTGTGCTTGGCTGAGATACCACTAGCAGCAAAACCCTGACTACGGTCTCCTCTCTGCTTTCCCTTCATCAGGGACTTGACTGATAACCAGCTGGTCACGCTGCCTCTGGATGGTTTGAGTGGACTGACCCATCTGAAGCTCCAAGGCAACCCGTCTCTCTCCGAGCCCTTCACCAAGGAAAGCTTCCCCAAAATGAGGTACTGGTGATGTTGGCTCTCTCACTTCTGGCGCTCAGCACAGCCTGTATTTGCTTATAGCAATCAGCCTCCTGCTTTCCTTGTTTATCTCATACTTTCCTCCATCCATTCAGGCCAACAGGTTGAGGAAGCTTCACCTGCTGCTAACGCACCTCATCTTCTAAAGTCTTCCACGGGAGAGCGGTGGTGTGCTCCCGGGCCCACTGCCCCCACCCCAAACACACACACAAGTGGAAAGCGTGGAGCAGGCCCAGCTCAGGGCTCCTCTCAGTGGAAAACATTCCCAGAAGCCAGTCCTAGCTAATGACATCCAGCTTTCCTTCAGTAAACTCTATTTGTGTGGCCGTGTCTTGTCTGCTATGGATTAATGAGGAGCCTGAAGGGGTCAAACTGAGCAAGACGAGGCTGCAAAAGGCTCAGAGCGCAGTGCTGCACTGCAGGCTCTGGCTCTCCTGACCCTCCCTTAGTGGTGGGTCTCCAGCGTGGCACCTGCCCTCAGGCTGAAGGGCCTATGGTCCAGATGACTCAAATTCCTCTGAGGTGAAGCCATCTTTTGCTTGGGTCTCCCAGGTAGTTCCCTTGGAGCCAAGGATGCATGAGCTGATGCTCCCACTCATGCAGTACGGATTCCCAAGACTGGAGCTTCTCAAATTTAGACACCCACTGCTGGGGTCACAGGCACCAATGTTGGGCTCAGGTCCAATGAATAATGTGGAGCTCTCACTTCGGTCTGCCTCAGCAGTGGTGCCTGCAGGGCTTTTTCTTCTGACTTTTTTGACTCGTCATAGCTGGGATCTGCTGCATGACTGGTATCCAAATGGCAGGGGATCCCAGAAGCTTCTGGAGGGCTTTCCACATCCAAGATGGCAGTCCCTTGTGCAGAGCAGGTCAAGTTCAGCACTTCCAAGGGCATTCCTCCTCTAAACTAATTCCATTGACATCTGTGGAGCTGGTTTGGATTTGTACCAGAGAGACTGAGTCTGCAGGAATGGTTCATTGAACCATGCCAGGCAACGGACCCATTAACATTTACTAAATTTTGGGGTACTGCCATTAAGTAGTCTTATTCTTGGGGCATATGTCTGGAGGAATCATCTGAGAACAGTTCTTAGCCATGCTGGGAGGATCTGTACCTCCCTACCACCTTTCAATAATAGGATTTCATTTGGAGCTTATAACAGGAAGCAAGCTTGTACACAGAGTTTCCATAGCCTCCCGGGGCTCAGCCAGAAATGTTTGGGAACTTAAAACAAAAGCATATTTTTAGAATATAGAGTTTCACCATATTTACTGATCTTGTCAGAAGACCTTAATTGTCTGGAAAACCTGAGGTTCCTTTGCCTTCATCAGCAGTCTTCCTGACTTCCAGCAAAGAAGCAGGCATTTGCTGTCTTTGAACAAAATGCAGCTGCTGACTGATAGCCTGGTATTTCATCCAGATCATGTTCAGCTGCTGTTTAATTAACCTCATAATACATGCTATAATTAACAACTAACAATTCCACTTTCAAGTAGAAATCAGACATATTAAAATAACTTGCTTCACTTGAGACACCTGAGATTTCCTTGCCTGAGCTGGCAGGGGTGAGCCACGCTCATGGAACTGGAGTTTGGAGGTGCCTCTCTGACATTCAGCAACAAGCAAGGGGGACCTTGCCCTTGCTCAAGCTCTCAGAAAGCTTCTCACTTTGAACAAAAGAAAGGATGCCCAGCAAAAATGGCCTTGGGGTCAAAAATGAAGACTCTACATGCACATGGCGTATTGCCAGAGGGCATGGGAAAGAGAGACTAATTCAGTCTAGGGAGAACTGCAGAAAGGTTTTTAGGAATTATCCAGGAACTTTAGTTCAGTTTCCAAACCTGGTGTTTGACAATATCCTATTGACAGACAGTGTCTTAAGCACCAAGAGTGGGACTGTGCAGAGACACCATGGGGTGACTTGGGGCCACACTCTGTCCTACATGGAGTCCTTCACCAGAGCAAAGTCCTGCTCCAATGTAACCATCACCTGATAGACTAGCTTTTGTCACATGTGGAAATTAAGCAAAAAATGCAAAGCAATGGAGAGTCAGGTCATGGAGGTGACGCACCTGAAAGTTCTGCTTTCCCCCTTTGCAGAGTCCTCGAGGTACCTTACGCCTACCAGTGCTGTGCCTATGGAAGCTGCAGCAGCTTCTTCAAGCTGTCCAACCAATGGGAGGCAGAAGACATGAGCCCGGAGGAGGAGGATCCCCACAAGAGGACCATGGAATTGTTTCCAGGTCATGCTGATAATCACTGTAAGTAAACTGAGCTGAATGGTGATCAATCCATGGGCAGGGCCATGCTGCAAGCTAGGATGTGATCCTGCATTTGCAGGAGTGGTCCCACTGCCAGCCATGGAGTTACACCTTTCTCAGGGAAGGCAGACTGAGGTCTCCAGCTCTGGTGGCCAGTTGCTGTGAATGGGCTTCAATTAGTGTCACTGCATTGGAGAAAGAGCTGATCTGGCTCATCCAAACCTTCACAAGCTAACAGAAAGATCTGGCAGCCCTCAACAGCATGGACACGTTTGCTAATTTGGCCTTGCCGACTATAGAGGGAGGCTACCCAAGCCACTGAAAGGTAGCTGAGGTTACGTGGGACAGCTTCTGGGCTTGGTCATTAGAATTCTGGCCGTACAGAGCCTTTGGCACGGCATCAGTCTTTGTTGCCACAACATAGAGAGGGTGGACCCYAGGATTAATCAAAGAACTGGAATGTGCAGCTGGCTGGAGGTAGAGAGACCTGTGGCTGTGCTACTTTTGTGCACATACCCTGATGCTACAGCAAATGTCAGGGTTAGGCATGAACAAAAAGACACGTTTGGGGAATATGATGAGCTCAGCACAGGGGCTAGCCTATACAGGGCAGAAGTGGCTCCACAGTTAAAGATGAGCAGCACTTTCTGTTCAAGAGTCAATTTATTCTGTGCTCCAAAATGCACATCTGCATAGACCTCCATGAAATCTGTTGCACGAGGCCAGCAGAGGAGTGTGCAAAGCACACCTCCTGCACCCAGAGACTCACAGCACAACAGCAGCTCCAGGCGAGAAGCTGGTGTGATCCCTTTGCAAGRGAATCTGAGAATAATGTGAAGAAAAGCATGAGCCCCTTTGCTTCCTCTGCAACTGCCGGAGAGTGCAAATAGCATTTCAGGACACAGCTTGGATCCTGCATTTGTTTATATGTTTGTGTAAATACAGAGGCYGCATGCACTTCCGAGGTCTGAAACGCCCTGAAGGAAACCCACAACGTGCTGTGTGCCTCTAGAAGATGGGGAGAGGGTTGAGTCCCTGGGGAGCACTTGAYTCACCTGCTCCCGGGAGCACCGTGCACCCAGCCATAACCAGGGACTCTGCAGAATCTCCTCCTGCATCCTAAGAAGGCAGGACTAGATCTTGAGACAAATATTGACCCATAGCAGTTGGATTCTCTGTGTTACAGCAGTGATGGGAGGCAGGATGACCCAGTTTATGACACAGCCAGCGAGTGAGACACAAGCCCTGCACCTCTGCTCCTGCCRTCTGCCCTGCCCCAGTCCTTCACAGACTGAGAATAAGCTTTAGCAATGTAAAAAGTCCAGCCAGAGGCTGGCAAGTGTGATTCCTACCAGCATGATGTGGCTCCTGGAAGCATGGTAGACTTGGTGGTTACACTGGGCAGACAGTACAGAGGAGCCATATCTTATGGTCATTGCTGCAGGAATTTCTTCTCAGCTGGGTCAGTTTTTCCATCATTAATGCAGCCCATATTTTAACAGTCCTTGTGCATATAGTTGGGGTGTTTGCCCAGCAAATTACAGCATCTGTGAAAAGACCTGGTTTGCGGCCAGGGCCTATAGTACTGCTTACAGAYCTGCTCTTGCTGGGCACCAAAGCATTTGATGTCCCAAAGGATACTCTCTCCTGGCCCTGTCAGCAGACCAATACCTACCACAGGCTCACAGGCTTCCRAGCCAGTCTCAGCCTCACAGGTTATATGTGTGTTCATGAGATATTAGGAGCAGAGGGGAATGCTGACTGATTCTAAGATCAGATGAGACTATTAGCAGCTCATAAAGGTTCACATTTTCAGATGTTAAAGCACTGGGTTTGTCTTGAAATACCAAACCACAGAGGTGCAAATGTGAAATGCACAAGAACATCCTTCCTTACTATGTGCAGCTTTTGCAGATGACCAGTCAGCAATGCATGGTCTACTCTTGATGATGAGGGTTTTGTGATATTGCTATTTCACTTAATTAATTGTTGCTTCTTTTCTGATGGCCACCAGTGGTATTTAGCTGTGTTATATGAATCTTGTAACACTTCCTCATTAAAGAGGAAAAATCTCCCAAACATTCCTTCCATGCAACAGATAAAGTGGTCTTGTTAAGAGAAAAAAGCTCGGGGCTCTGTCCCTGCAGTGTACAGCCAGACTCATCAGGGCGCTTGGATGCTGTGGGAGAACTTTTGAGAGGGATGGGGCACGCTTCCAGATAGCCATGTCCTCTCAGCCTCGCGTAGTGCTTCCAGCCAGGAACTGAGGAGCCCTTTACAAACAAGTCCGCAGAACCTCCCAGCTGTGTGGTGAAAGGCGACTTGTCCCAGGCAGCCATGCAGGGGTGAGAAATGGGTACCCAGTGCCACAGCACTGCTCCAGCAGCCAGGCAATGCTGCCTCCTGCAGCGTGTCCCGCTCCGGCATCCAGCACCCATCCCTCAGCCAAGCCCAGCACCCAAGGGACCGTCTGACTCCAGCCACAGAGTGCACGTGGTGTCACGGACCCTGGGGCCAGCTCAGCTCTCTCCCATCCTCCCAGGGCCCCAGATGCCCAGGAACCCCCCGGACACCACCCAAGTGTGTCCATTCACATCTGAGTAACAGACACCCAAGGCCCAAAGGAGTGTGGTTAGTGCATGTCTCATCACTGTCACCTTGTCACGACAGATATTTAAGGTCCCATTTCCAACATTTTTGGTGCTTGGGATATGCCTCTTTGGCTTATAATTGTCAGTGTTTAGCAGATACCCCCTGCCCCAMGCCTGTCCCATGTGGCTGGGCAGCAGCCCAAAGATGGCTCGGGGGCTTGTCACACAGGACATCCACCCAGCACTCCCCCGCCGCTTGCCCCTGCCACCCTCCCGAAAGTGGCCGCAGAGGGAGGACAGGCAAAGTGCAAGTACTACCACTGCCACGGGGCACTTCCATCACAGTCCCAGCACCCCCCTTGGGGACCACTGGTTTGAGGATAGAAAGGGATGTATTCACTTACAAGCAYATGTTTGCAATAATGGAACAAAGCTATAGAAAGCAAGAAGAAGACACACTTGCATGGTTATCCCTGACAATAGGACACTGCTTTACCCAGTCCAGCACCTCCATTAGCTTGTAAAGCTGACTAATTAACTTTTGCAACCATCCAGGGAACCCTGGAAGGTCCTTAGAGCTACACTTTTCCTGCTTCTGTCATTCAAGAARGCTACCCAAGTCCCCCAGAAAGCACCTGCCCAGGCCCCTTGCAGCCACCCATGCCCTAACTCTGAGGGAGAGAGCGATTATCTGCAGACGTGGGAACTGCCCTGGCTAAGGCAGACAATACAAAAGGGGAAGAAGCGTCCAGCCTGTTTTTTGTTCTACCCCTTCTCCAGCAATTCTCCTCGTCTTCCTCCCACTTCGCTCTTTGTACAACGGACTGGGAACCATTTTCCATGGAAAGGGCACTACTAGCAAAGTGGKTTTTTTCCATAAGGCCTCAGAAAGTGGAGATGTTTTAGCAAAATTCAAATAAATAAGGACTACTTCAAAAACAATGCAGTCTGCCTTGCTAGAAYGCAACAGCCATTTTCTTTTCTCTACAGTTCCCAGGCTGGGAGAAGTACTGATTTCCAGCAGAGAGAAGTACATTTTCTGYTTTGAATCCCGCTGTGCTGGCCAAGGATTGCTTTGCAATTCACATCTAGCTCAGTAGTCCAGGCAAAACAAAAGATTGCTGCCTTCACCTCATGCAAACCTATGCTTAAAACCAGCCTCTGTGCATTCTGGCCCTTTGAAGAGAAAAGGGATGGGGGCAGATTACACTTTAACATTACCATGGGTTGGGTGGCAGGGCGGCACAGAAAGTGCAAGTCTCTGCATTGATTTAAGTATGACTGCACATCACAGCCTCCGCACTGTGGATGGAAAGACACTGGAGATTTATAAGACTATAAAATACAAGGAGRAAATATTTTTCCATCCCACTGTGAGTGTTTTCTTGCCAGACTCCAAAGCAGCAGTAATATTTCAACTCTTATACAGACAGATTTTAAAAATGGCATTTTTTTTCCAAAGCTCACTGAAGCTGAGAAAGCCACAATGCTTGTCAGGAGGCACTAAAGATAGCACGTTATTTGTCATCATTCTTTAATCAAATAATCCCAGTTGTATTTTCAAACACAGGCAGGGAGCAGACCTCATGAGAGGCACCATTTCTAAGCAGATTAGGCAACTAAATCCCACTTAGGTTAGCCATATCTTCATCACTGTGGAAACTCGCCTTCCTGACCAGTGTCTGAGCTGCCAGCTGCACACCTGGGTGCCACCATCCATCCATTTCATCCAAGGGAAAGTTCATCCCACAGCCACAGATCCAGCTCCCTGCCTATCAGGCTGCAGCAAGGACAAAACACGTCCTTTCCCTTTCCTCCTGCCTGGAAAAAACCCTCTGGAGATCTCCACTGGGAGCAGAAGGCCGTGTTGGTGCCATGGGTGGGGATGGTGCAGCAGGACAGCATCTGTCCTCACTGTGTCCCAGCACTGTGAATCAGCGGTAGTTTGAGAAGAGGAACAAGGAACAAAGCAGAAAAGCATGTYTTGGATTAGGTTAAGAGGATGCCATTCTCCTTGGTGATGACCTACACCTACAGGCCATCAAAAACACAGCTGAGGTCTCAGCCCCTTTCTCTTCCAGCAGCTTCTCCTTCAGCCAGGGAGTCTCTGCCTGACCATCAGAGACCCCAAGCCTCGCTTGGGGTGCAGCTCCCAGAGTGATGGAGGTGCTGGCCCAGCAGGCTGGGCTCCGAGGGCAGTGCAGTCTGGTTGCATAAACCCCACAGATCCAAAGCCTGCAGGCATGGGCAATCAGTCTGCCTTTAAGCAAATCCAGGGTTAAAAACAAGGCACCACAGCTCCAAGAAATCATAGGACATAAAATAAAGCAACAAATGTTGGGTTCTCTTGTCTTTTTGCTTCTGAGCCGTTTGGTGGTGGTGGTGGTGGTTGCTGACGAAGAATTTGTGCTGCAAGTAGAGGCTAACGACTCTCTTTGAACAAAGCTCCAAAGTCGTTGTTGATGAACTAACATTGGACAAGGCCTGCCCAGAAAGCTTCCATTTAGAAGATGCATTTGAAGGCTTTGTTTTCTGTAACCACATAGGCTAGAGTATTTCTTTATTTTTAATAAAGCATGCTGGGAGGAGGGATCCGCAGTCACACAGCGCTGGGATCTGGGGCTCTTACACTTCAAATGTTGGGAGTAACCTAAAAACAGAGGGGTTGGCCACATTGCAACCCACCAACATTTACAAGACCTTCTCCCTCTACAGCAGTGACTGCAGGGGACAAACTGGACACCAGCAGCTACTTTGAACTTGTGGTCTGGGAACTGGCTGGGAAGGTCTGTGTTGAGGACAGGCAGTGAGAAAAGCTTCTGGCCCAGCTAGCCCCGATGGCCCTGCTCGTTCTTCCCTGAGCATCGTTTCTTGTTGTTTTCTCCCCAGATGACCTAGATGCAGATGACCTCCAGCTGGACCTTGAGGAATCAAAGCTGCACCCCACTATTCAGTGCACACCAAGCCCCGGTGAGCAGCCAGGGAAACCCTTTGAATATAGCTGGGATCCTTTGAGCTTCTCTAAATCCCCAGGATCCCACGACCCTTCCTGCAGCGTCTCACAGACGTGCAGATCAGAAGCCTGAATGGTTGGACTGTGGCCARACTGGGGACGAGTGAGGAGCTTCCTTCTCCCACTCAGATGTAGCTGCTCTCCTATGAGGAGAGGACAAGGTTATGGTATCCCTGACCAGGAGTCCCAGGTATCACTAGCTCCTCCATCCACCAGCCTGCCCACAGTCAGACTCTGGCTTTCAAGAAGTTCCTGTTCCCTTGCAAGACTTAGACTTTGCTTTGTCCCAGCCAGCCCAGAATATTGCATGACAAGTCCTTGTCCTTGATCTCCTGATCATACTTGCGGCACTGCAAACTGCAGGGGTACTTTACTCTGTTTCCTGAGAAAGGGACAGAAGCCAGGTGCTGGACTGCACCCAGCYGCTTTTTCCTTACTTCCATCAAAAACATGCCAGCGGGCACAGGCTGGCTGGGACATGAGGAAGCTGCCTTCTGATTTTGTCCCTGTTCACAGCTCAGTGGTGTCCTACACAAGCACAGCTGGAGGCTGGAGAGGCCTGGCTCCATCCAGGCAGCTGTGGGACACTGGCAGGGATGGAGTTTTCGCCACTTTTCCCACCGAGTTTGCTGCAAAAGAGACAARAAGGAACAAGATTTTAGCAGAGGGCATGCCCTGCTGTCTGGGTACAGAGGTGATGGCTCTCYGAGGAAAGCCAGCCAAAGACCTCCACTCCCTTTGAGCTGAACAAGATTTCTTAGTTTCCTCTAAATTCTTTTGCTCTCTACCACCTAAAAATTGGCCCGTCCTGTTTCTGTTTTTGCTGAGCTCCCGCCCTAAGCYCCTCACTGTAACATCTGAATCCCTCCCAGAGGCAGCTCTCTCTCATTGCACTGTCTCTCCCCGCTCTCTTCTTTTTCCTTTGGCAAACAGCATCCACCACCAGTCCCATTTTTACCCGTCCATGACCTTCCCTTCTCACTCTCCCTCCTCCCCATGTCCATCCTCCATAATTCTTTCTCCTGACATCCTCCCACACTCTCCTTGCCCAGGCCCCTCTGTCCCTTCCCTGCCACTCCAGCATCCACCCTCTCTTCCTCCCCGCCTGCTGTCTTTCCCTCCTGCTCTAACACTTCATCTCATCTTGGCCATCCCCTCCGTGCAGAGGTCATTCATGCAGAAACAATAAGACACCACTTAGCCAAGGTCTTGAGTGTAAGGGCAGAGGCTGGCAACGTCAGAGCTGGATGCAGCATCCTGCCGTCTCTCGCGTGTCTCCACACCACTAACTCTAAGGTCCCAGGSGGTACATGAGAAGGAGCAGCTAATGGCAGAGTGGCCCAAATGCCAGGCTGACACCAGGAGTGTTAGTGGGTCTGGAGTCCCACAGAAATGTGGGGCATTATGGTCATGAGTTCCTTTGGACAAAGGCCCACCTGGGAGCTCAGACTCTGTCCCACTGAACAGCATTGGGCAGGTGGGACATGAGCGCAAAAAGGCTCTGCCATGCATATGGTCGTGGGGTGGCCATGCCAGGCCTCGACCTTGTTATCTTTTAGGAGCTCTGATAAGTTCGCCATTTCCCACATTTCGCTTATGACCTCTCCCGCACTTTGTTTCTGCCCTGGACAAGATCTGAGAGGAGGCCCTGGTCAGCATGCCAGAGGCACCCCGGTGTGGGGACATGAGCACAGGGGAGCTGGGACGGAGCCAAGAGGCAGCACTGCTGCCATCCTGCTGCAGAAGAGGGCAGACAATGTTGTATGYTCCTTTCCAGCCCTCAGCTTTCAATAGGCAAGGGGCTGGTGGGGTCAGGAGAGGACTAGGACCTGGCCGCTGCTCCGAGCAGCACCACTAGAGCAAAGCGGTATAGAATAGAGGGTTTAACTTTGGGTTTTATTTTCTTCAAGGTCCCTTCAAGCCTTGCGATCACTTGTTTGAGAGCTGGATCATCCGCCTGGGAGTCTGGGTCATCGTTCTGGTCTCGGTGCTCTGCAACGGGCTGGTCATTCTGGCTGTCTTTGCCTCTCCCAGCTACCTCTCTCCAGTTAAGTTCATCATCGGTTCCATAGCTGGAGCCAACATGCTGACAGGCATTTACTGCAGTATGCTGGCTCTCGTTGACGCCCTGACCTACGGCCAGTTTGCCAAATACGGCGCCAGATGGGAGACCGGTGCAGGCTGCAGGGTGACGGGGTTCCTGTCAGTGTTTGCCTCTGAGGCTGCCATCTTTCTGCTGACGTTGGCTGCCATGCAGTGCAGCATTTCAGTCTCCTGCGTGCGGGGCTACGGAAAGTCACCCTCGTTAGGCAAGGTCAAGGCTGCTGTCTTTTGCTGCCTGTTGCTGTCCTCTGTGGCTGCCGTTCTGCCTCTCTTCTCCATTGGGGAATATGGAGCATCCCCTCTCTGTCTCCCGTATCCCATCCCGGATGGGAAAACCGCCACCCTGGGCTTCACTGTGGCCTTGGTGATGACAAACATGCTCTGCTTCCTGACTATCACGGGCACCTACATCCGACTCTACTGCAACYTGCTGAAGGGGGAGTTCAGCGCTGTCTGGGACTGTGCCATGGTCAAGCATGTGGCCTGGCTGATCTTCACCAACTGCCTCCTCTACTGTCCAGTGGCCTTCCTCACCTTCTCCTCCACACTCAACCTCTTCCTCATCACTCCAGAGGTCATCAAATCTGTCCTCCTTGTGGTCCTGCCCCTGCCCGCCTGCCTGAACCCCTTGCTCTACCTGCTCTTCAACCCCCACTTCAGAGATGACCTCCGCCTGCTGAGGCAGAAGGGCCAGGACAAGGGGAGCTACCCCCAGTCCTGCGGGGTCGATGACATGGAGAAAAGCTCCTATGACTCCACCCAGGCTCTGGTGAGCTTCTCCGACATCGACCACATATTCGAGACACCTGATTCCCTGGGAGTGCACCCCATCCTCGACAGCTACAGCTTCCCCTCCATGACCCTTGTCCCCTGCCAGCAAAGGGTGGGCACCAGGGGGAAGGAGAGGGGTTTCTCTGAGCATTGTCCCTGCCTCAATGACAGTGAGGTGCTGATCGCTTCAGAGAGTCAAGATCCAGCCGGCAGCAGCCTCCGGATAGCCTTCTTCCCCTCCCCACCCACACCGCCCTACACATCTCACTTATAAACCTCCTCTGAGTAGCCGTGCCAAACAGCCCCACACCACACACTGAGGGCCAGCCCCAGTGCCGGGTGGCCAGCAAGGTGACAGCAGGCTGCTCCATGTAAAGCACCAGTACAACCCGTCTACCCTCACCCCCCATCATATCTGCCTGGGCAACCGGCATCGCTCTGCCAGCTGCCACTCGCCTGGAAGGGCTCTGACTGAGCTCCAGATACTCAGGGCTGGCCATGGGAGGAGATAAACCCCCTGCGCAAGTGTTCCCCCTGCTAGGGACTGCCTGGGAAAGAGCCCCACCAGCTCAGGAGATGGGTCAGGGAGACCCTCCTCCTCCTCATCCTACAGCATCACAAGCCAGGAGGAGCCTGCAGCAAAGCCAAGCATGTCTTCTCAAGGCAGAGACGTCTTAGCAAGCAAAAGCCATTGCTCTGTGGCAGAAACACATGGAAATGGCCAACTGCAATGACGTGGTCACCCATAGGGACCTCAGGCCTTGTCCTCCAGGGTCCTCCGCAGGTCCCACAGACCCCTAGAAATGGGCTTGTGTCTGCCYCTCACCATCGACTGGAAGAGCAAAGGAAGTGGGTTAAAAGCAGTGTATTAATGTGTGCACCTGAGGTTTGGACCGCCTCCGTTTTGGGAGGCTCCGCTTCATGCACTGGAAGGCTCATGGTTGGGCAGCACCCCCACTTTCAGATGATACTGGGAGCTGGGGATGCTCAGCCCCTCTTTCAATCTATCATCTGACCCACAGTGTCTAACAACGGGTCTCTGAACCCTAAGGCAGCCAAATCCAAATCCAAAGTACATGCTTTGCCTCAGGTCACTGGGCAGCGCCTGGCCAGGGCGCCCAAGGGGACACCAGGCTCCCTCCACCTTCATCGCTCCTTCCACCTTTGCACGCTGCAGCACACCTCGGGCACTCCTGCCTACAGCCACCTGGCTCCTGGTCAGGGTCAGTGAAAATGGGGTCTGGCTCCCTCACTGCCCCCAAACCTCACTCCTGGAAGAGGCTCCTCCATGCAGAATAGCTGGTTTGGGGGCTGCATTTGCCCTCCCCTATTTTAAAGGAGGGCTCATGTAGAAGGAAGGAACAGAAATCAGCCTTGTGGGATGATGGCATCAGGAGGACACAGGCCACTGGGAACAGTCTCAAATTCACTCCCTGAAGCTCAGGGATCTCCCGAATCCATCCTCTCCATCACAAACCCTCCCACTGCTACCCAGCGCAGCAGGGAGGCCGCGGTCAGAGCTCAGGCCCTGGGCAAAGCTTTGGTTCTGCTGACATTACTGCAGCTGTATAAGTCATTCATTCTTCTGAGATAATAAATGAGCCCCATTGCTGACCAGTGGCTGGCTTCTGTCCTCTTGCATGTGAAAAGCACCTTGTTGGTTCATTCAGCGGTTGGCTGGCTGCCTCTCCCAGCAAAACTGGGCTGCTGTGGCTTGGATGTTGTCTGTATTGCCTGAGTGAGGGCTGGGAAATTGCAYTGTGTCCAAATGAGCTGGCACCATCTCCTCCCCACCCCTCTTCTTCAGAGGGAAGAGCCAAACTGCCTGCCTTTATGCAGCAGAATTACACCACCAGTGTCCCTCTCTAGACCCTGTGGACCAGACACACCTGGTTGTACCCCTGATCTGCTGCTCCTCTGCATCTAGTGTCTGGGTTCATGAGCAGGACAGAGTCTGCTGCATAAAAGTTTACAGACATCATATAACAAGGTCTCCCATGCAAAGACAGACTCCCCAGCCAGAGCCTAGCTCTGCTTCCCTTCCCTGCACATCAGCCCTGTAGTCTTATCTCAAGAGAAAAACTTGAGAGATCAGCAGGAAATCAGAGGAATGAGATCCAAAGATTAGAGAAGAGGATGGGAAGCCCAAATTTAGTGACAAAATCCAAAGTTCTGCTAYGCAGTCCAGGTGGAAACTATGAAAAACATGCCCTGTTGTAATACTTGAATCCTGATCCAGACTTCTGATATCCTACAGATGCTCAAAATCAGTTCTCACGCTTGGCTCGTTAAAAACACTGAGCCATTTTCTTCCATTTCCTTAGGGCTGYTCATGTGCACATGACTTGGAAAGACATATCTAGTTTGATTTGCAGAAATAAAATGCTCCTTCAGAAGCCGGATAATACCTCCCCAGCATAAATCCAAATTCCCCAGCATGTACCCTAACTCCATAAGGAAATCCCTAATTATAAGACATCCCAAAATAAACCCCACTGACATTGACACAATGAGAATCATTACAAGTCATAAACTAACCACAAYACTCTCTCGCCTGAAATCCCCTGCACAGCACTGCTGCCGGGAGTATTCATGCCATGCTAGCAGGCGTTAAGGTACCCATACGAACACTTGACAGACAGATGGAGCGCATGAGCTCCCCATGGGCACTGGGCCATCAGGGAACAGTCACACAACATCATGGTAGAAGGAGCTGAGCAGTACTTGGGACAACAAAAGCAGGATGCTTTTCCCCAGTTGTCCCAGCTGGTAGCTAGGGTTCCCAAAATGCATGGATGTTATGCACACTTCCTACACACACGTCAGTGTGCATGGACAGGCTGCCATGGCTGGAGAGACTGTGGTGTAGAGCCAACAGYTTCTTCTTGGGATTACATGAATTACAGCCCTCATCCAACCTGCCTGTCCCTTATACAGTCTCAGCCTAGCTGGGCAATCCCACTGTGATGTTATCATAGGTGTCTCAGGTGGTGACCACCTCTGGGTAGACCAACTAGCAAACAGCGTTACAAACATCCTTCATGGTACTGAACACAGAGGAACGGGTGAGTCTGAGTTCAAGAGTGGTAGGAGTCTGGCTCAGGCAGCTTTCCAGGGCTCATGCCTCTGGAGCTGGCTGAAGATGAGGAAGAGCATCTGAGAGTGCCCAGCCCAGGAAGAGCCTGAGATAATGACAGCATTGATGCAGGCACAGGCACTGTCCTTCCCAAGAGCAATTACATTTCCCCAGGAAGCTRTGGAAAACTTCACTGCGGGGCTGGGTAAAAGCCCTCCAGAGCATGCGGGCCCCTAGTAGTCAATGTGGGACTTCCCACCTCCTCTCTCACAGATGAAGCAATGGCCAGCAGCCCTGCTGGTCTTGTCTGTGCTAGAGCACAGCACAGCGCAGCCCACCTGAGCCCTGCAGCACCTTGCTCCATCCCTCAGGGCATCCTCATTAGATGCTGCCCATCTACGTTCTGACCATTACCCCCTGCTCACCCATAATCCCTGCTTCACCCTGTCTTCTACCTCACTCGTTTCTTCAGGCACGCGCCTGGAGGGTGTCCCCTGTGAGAGGGATATTGCCTATGCCAAGGAAGGCTGCAGGGCACCTCTGGGGCAGAAGGGACTGAGAGCACCAGGCCACCCCAAAGGGCTTTGAGCCCAGAAAGCAGACAAACTGTAAAGCACAGAAGCACTTCATTGCTGCTCATTGTAGAACTTTTTCCGATCAAGGGTCTGTAGGCTGCCTCCAGGGAAGCTCTGGTGAAAGAGTCACCCCTCAAAGCCAGTGCCCATCTCATGGCAACCCAGGAACTGTCTACCCTGAAGAGAACAAAGCTACTGGGTACAGATCCTGTGCAACGCACCAGCCAGCACCCTCTTCTCTACCCCGCAGAGCCAGCTCTCATCAGGCTCAGAGCCCTTCCTCACAGTACTTCTGCACAGGCCAGTGCTTAAGTGAGTATAAGCTTGCTGTGGAGCAGGGATGAGATCTGTTCCCTCTGCTTCCCCAAGGGCCTCATGGAGCCCCTCAGAGCTCATTTAGAGCTAACGCACCCTGAAGCCCTCTCTGAGCTGTGGCCCTGGCAAGATYAGTAAGAGGAAAGGAGGGAGCATAAACAGAGCATGTTCCGTCCTGGCCCACAGAGGTGCCTGAGAAACAGTGAGAGTTTATGGATCTGCAGAGGTGCAGGAAACAGAAACCAGCATCCTTCCCTCTGCTATTGAGGGCCATAAATCCAGAGTATGAATTCTCTGGCAAATGCTCATTAAAGTGCCTTTCATCACATCTCTAACAGTGTACATGTGGCTTTCCACCCTACCAAACACTAAATTCAATAATTATCAAAAACAAAAAAGCAATCCTACACCACTCCATCTCCTTCTTAGTGGCTGGTTTGGCCCTTACTGGCGCCGGGCTGACTACCTTCAGGCAGCTCAGCCCTCTGCCAGTCATTAGGTAACTGAGGGTAACCCGGCTGCTCCACAGGCAACACAACCAGCCAGGATTATGCAGTCYCCTGGGCAATCAGGAGTCAGCCTGGACTATTTAAACCACTGCTGGTCAACCAATAGAGGTGTGMAATGACTTCAGCAAGCCCAGAACAGAGGGAAGTTCTTGCTCCCCATCCTCCACCAGCAAGAAGTCATGAGGCTGCTCTTCTGCCTCCTGGACCAAGCTTGGGCAGTGAGATACCACACTGTCTGGATACCTCCCTTCCAGACAATCCTCTTCAAGGCCACCAAATGTTAGCATGGGCCTCCCAACAGCAACCAGAGGTCCTTGAGGCATCGTGGGATCTTTYCATTGAAGACAGGGCTCCCCTGGATTCTAGCCTTTGGAAGGGGATGTATGCAACTAAGAGAGTGAAAGAGAAGTTTWAGTTTAAGTCTGGGCCCCCTCCCTGTAGTAAGATTGCTCCTGGCTGGAAGAGGTCTGGCTGCCAAACAGCCCCAGACAGCAGCCAGTGAGTTGCACCTCGTGGTTGGACAAGTGGCGTTGGGCTGAGTCCTAATGCGGTAAGGCTGGAGCTGTGTCAGTGCGATAGACTGGGTTGGCAATGCCCCCCACTCAGATGGTGGTGCTGGCCCCCCCGACACACCAGAGGTTTCCAGGAGCTGACGGTGGCACACTTCGCAGGCGCTGCCTGCAACAGCCTGAGCGAGCGAGAGGGCACAGAGGTGGTGGGACACGTTGAAAGGGAGGCGAACAAGGCCACACTGCCCTGTGGGTTACATCTTGGCCGATGTGGCCTATTCCAAGCAAAGGCCCTCTGGGTGGCTGGATGACATGCGGAGCTGCTCTGGAAGCCATTGTCAGGGCTGGGCACCTTTGAGGTTTCCCCTGCACGTCAGCAAGACACTGTCAGGACACCCTGAAGGGGAGAGATGGCATGTTTCAGGGAGGATTTTGGCCCTGAGGGACCCGGAAGCATTGTCTAACAGGACAATGTAGACACAGTTTGTAGGCACTCTCAGATGTCAATTTTTCACTTGTCCAACCCTCACGGCTGTAGATGTGCAACTTCTCTGAAATAAAGCCAGTGAAGCAAGCACCCTACGGTATAATTTTTTCAATCTCATTGTTTTTTCCACCAGCGTTGTGATTTCTGGAAGCCTGGGCCATTAATTGGAACGCCTGGGATGGCAGTACTGCCGCAGCCACGGGAATGCAAATGATGAGAAGCAAGCTCTGCATGGGATTGCAATATCTGGTACTAGCCAAGAAGGTCAGAGAAAAGCAGAGACATTTTGGAGAATGYAAGCCCATTTTCGAGACTGAGATAGACCACACATCAGGTCTGGCAGGTGACCTCCGCAGTTTCAGGTTACACCCTGAGCTACCAAAGGGTTAATGTCTTTTCCCCACTCTCCAGTGACACAAAACCATATTCACATTTTCAGACAATCTCTTCCAAACATGCTCCAAGAACCGTTACTGTTCAAGTCCTGATTGGAAACTTCCAGGCTATCTCATTCCCACAAAATTTGCTGTTTTGAGCTCCTGGAAGCAAAACCAAGGCACTTCTTCTCAATTTCTTGTCTGTGAATATTTTGTTAACTCTAATTCCTGCTGGGATCTTTCCCCTGCCATCCAGACCCAACATTTCTTCATATGGACACTGCRCTCCCAGCCCTGCATCCCCACGCACCTCTTCCTTCTATCACAGACCCCAGGAAGGGGATGCTGGCTGGTGTARGCACAGACAGTCCAGAGCCGGAGCATCAGGGGGACCAAACACATCRGCTTCTGTTCTCAAAGTGAAAGACCTTGTGATCTTTGATCTCCACTGGCCATGGTGTAGGTTTCCCTTGCTGCCTTCTATGGTGTGTGTCAGAGTTTCGGGGTGGAGCAGTCAAAGATGGGCAGCCTGGCACAGAAAAAGCTGAGATCTGATGGATGACCTCACAGAGGACTCTCAACTACAAGAGACACTGGGTCTGATCCCAAAAAGAGCAGGGAGCCAGGGCAGAGCATGGAGCAACTGCCTCGTGGCATCCTGTGTTGCCAAGGAAATGGCATAGCACACTTCACCCCTTCTCTGCTGGGTAAAGGCCACACTGCTTTCACGCAGCGGAGAGCTGGCTGTCTACGCACTTACAGCCTTCAGGCATGAGTCTGGTAACTGGGTGTTCCTAGGAATGCAGTCAAAGCCACAGATCTGTCTGCAATTTATCTCGCTTCCAGCTGTATGCTTCCCATATGCAGAGGAGGGAGAGGCACCACTTTGAAAGGTGATAGGCAGGAACATGGTGCAGAGGAGGCAGGCTTGCAAGGGCTGAGGAGTTAACAGTTTGTTCTGATTCCTCCTGGAATGCAAGTACACTCTCCCACTGCTATGCTGGGAAGTATTCTGCTGGGAAGCAGAAGTATTCTGGGAAGTATTCCACTTGTAGATTTCTTAAACCTKGGATGAAAGCGAAGTATGTGCAAAGTCTCTCCAGTTATGTTTCAAGGTATACCAGTACACTCAATATCCTGCTCATTGTCTTCTCTTAGGGTGCATCTAGGATGTCATTGTACAAGCAAGTGTCAAGTTGACCCTTGGGAAAAATCACAGGAAAAGCTGAGTTCCCAATGTGAAAAGCCAACCTGGAAAAAAGAAAAAAGCTCCAGCTTCCTGAATGCCTCAAAACTGGAGTAACTTCCTTGCAATTCGTAGGAAGAAGAATCACACTCAAATACTGGCCAGTCATAAACAGAGTCAAACACCTTGACCTCTTTTGTGGCACCTCCCCCGAGACCCACAGGGCTTAAAGAATTAAGGCTTGGCTGAGGCAGAGGGTCTCTAAGTAATGGTCACGATCTCCTACCCTAAAGGGCTCCCAGGGGACAGATATTAACAATGCACGGGTGCTTAAAGATGCAGAAAGACATGTTTTCTGAAGCACTTCGGTATTTACTTATGATTGGAAATAAACATCTAGGATTTGTATGACTGCTAGTAAGGCCTCAATGTGGAGTGAATGATGGAGGGAGTTGGGGATTGCTGCAGCTGGCTCTTTTCTTTCCCTTATACTCACTGGGATATGCTCCTTCTGCAGCTCCATAGGGAATCAAGCAGCAGTCCCTACTTGGGATTGGAGTTCCCTTTGTCTTTGTCCACTCAAGACAGTCGGTGTATATGTAAGAATGCAGACAGCACTCTAATACCAGAAATACTCCAGCTAGGGCACTCTGCCCTTTAAATACGGGATGCAGGTAGATGCAGCTCCTGCTGCATCCACACCCAGGACACAGAGCAAGTAATATGTCCCTGCACATGGGCTAGCCAGCTTCCCCATGCCAGAGTCACAGAGCTCTTGAAATGCTCTTGAAATGCTGGTCACTTGATGGGAGTTAGGACTAAGTGCATCTCTGAGAGTTCCCACCTCTCAGCCTTCATCTGGTTCTCAGACACAAGGATGCAGACAGTGCACTGCATCAGCTACCTGTGCAAGTATTGCTCAGAAGCAGCCGATGATATCCCATTCCCTCCAGAAGTGATGAACGGCAGAGACCTGTTGGAGCGGGTCCAGAGGAGGGCCACAAAAATGATCAGGGGGATGGAATGCTTCTCCTATGAAGAAAGGCTGAGAGAGCTGGGGTTGTTCAGCCTGGAGAAGAGAAGGCTTCAGGGAGACCTTACTGCGGCCTTTCAGTACTTAAAGGGGKCTTATAAGAAAGATGGGGACAAACTTCTTAGCAGGGCCTGTGGCAACAGGACAAGGGGGAATGGTTTTAAACTAAAAGAGGGTTGATTTAGACTAGATGTAAGGAAGAAATTTTTTACAATGAGGRTGGTGAAACACTGGCACAGGCTGCCCAGAGAGGTGGTAGATGCCCCATCCCTGGAAACATTCAAGGTCAGGCAACTGGAGCAACTGAGCAACTGGATCTAGTTGAAGATGTCCCTGCTCATTGCAGGGGGKTTGGATTAGATGGCCTTTAAAGGTCCCTTCCAACCCAAACTATCCTATGATTCTATGATTCTAACAGCAGTTCAAGTGCTTCCTTGAACAGCCTGAAGGGAAGAGCAAAGCACCAATCTCTTGACTGGCCCAGCAAGAGCCAAGACTATACGCTGTGCTGAACTGCAAGCTAGGGGAACATTTTTATTCTCCTTTCTCAGCTTCCAGTGCCATAAACTATTCATGATAGTAAATCTATCTGAGTGAGATTAATTAGCATGTCTTACACTTCTCCTCCATTGCACCCCATCACAAGAAGCTATCGGTATTCAAATCCACCTGGAAGTTTTTTTTATTCATTTCTCTTTCTTGGCAAATACTTCCAAATTATCATCTCCTTTCCCTCTTTATAATCCAGATAAGCTTCTTCTGCGTGCTCAAAGGCTACCTGTCATTTGTCTTCTCTTAAATTTTAATAATATCACTATTAAATATGACACTTTTTTATCTTAGTTCTTCTAGTGGTGGGTAAGAACCTATCAGGCATAGTCTGCTTTTAAAGATAAAGTATTTGTATCATTCTTATCGCTTATTCTTAAGAATAAGCCCACACTATTTCAGATCTACATCAAGAATAATCACAAAATCACAGAATCGGAATCATTGAAGTTGGAAGGGACTTCTCAAGATCACTTAGTCCAACCTGCCTACCCAAGCAGGTTCAGCTACAGCAGGTTGCGTCCAGTCAGATTTTTAATAACTCCATGGATGGAGACTCAACAATCCCTTTGGACAGTCTATTCCAGTGTTTGACCACCCTCACAGTAAAAAAGTGGGTTCTTATGTTCAGATGGAATTTTCTGTGCTTCACATCATTGTGCCCATCACCTCTTCTTCTGTCAATGGGCACCACTGAGAAGAGTCTGACTCTCTCTTCTTCATTCCCTCCCATCAGGTATTTATACACATTGACAAGATCCCCCTTGGCCTTCTGTTCTCCAGGCTAAACATCCCAGCTCTCTGAGCTTCTTTTCATATGAGAGATGCTCCAGGCCTTTAATAATTTTTGTGGCCCTTCACTGGACTCTCTCCAGTAAGTTCATGCCTTTCTTATACTGGGCAGTCCAGAAATGGACACAATACACGAGATGTGGCCTCACCAGTGCTGAGTAGAGGGGAAGGATCACCTCCCTCCATCTGCTGGCAAGGCCACTCCGAATGCAGCTGAGGATGCTAGTGGCTTTCCTTGCCACAAGGGTGCATTGCTGGTTCATGGTCAGCTTGTTGTCCACCCAGACCCCCAGGTCCTTCTCTGCAGAGCTGCCTCCCAGCCAGTCGGCCTCCAGCTTGTACTGATGTGTGGCATTATTTCTGTTCCTATGCAAGCCTATGCATGGTCAAGAAAAGACTCTACATGGGCTTCTCTGTCTTTCTATACTCTGCATATGCTATTGTATTGTATGTATATTTGTCTTCAGGCATGTGCATGCACACACACACACACAAATATACAGTAACCATGAATATGTGCACATTATTCACTTATTTCTGTATAAAAACACCTCACATCACCCCAAAGTCCTGCAAATGCCATCCTAAACTGCCTTGTGCATCATCCTCAGAAAGGAAGAAAATTATTCTCTGCTGCAATGTGTAGAGCTGRGCTTATTCACAGCCTTAGTGCAGAGCAGTAAACAAGCCTTCTCAGCACAGAACGAGGGGATTAGGGATTTCTCCACAGCATCCAATGATGTCTGTTGGAGAGAGGACAGAAAACTGGATTAGCATGGCAATCTTATGTTCTTTCCAGGGCTGTGGTTCTCACCTCCCAGGTGAACCCATGACACATGTCTTTCTTTCACCAAAATGTTGGACTTTTTCTGGCATCCACAGCAGCTCAACAAGCCCAGTTCCACTTGCCATGACTGGTATCTCAGCACCGTGAAGTATCAAAATCCAATGATGGCAATCTAATTTCTAAGTATGCATTAACTTGTAAAGGGAGCTATACTGGTGGAACTACAATGTTAGAAAACCGTAAGAAACAGGAAACAGAACAGCTTTAAATGACAGCATCCTGTCCTGATTCACCTGATAGCATYTTGCTCATAGCCCTCATCCATTTTTTTTTCTTTGAGACACAAGAGAGCCATAGATACTCTTGCATTCAGTGTCCAAAGTCAGATCTGATGTCTATGGAGGAGCATGTGACAAGCTGAGGAACACGTAAAGCTTCAGTTAACAGCTGAAAGGTGACGGTTCTGCTGCAAGAACACTAACAGGAATCAAGTCTATGGCGAGAAATCTCCTTCTAAGCTCTTGTGGGACTTAATAGCAAGCAATTAAGACATTTACTCAACATGCTGAAATAATCTTCTTTGGATTTACAACTTCATTATTGATTGCACGGTGTGGCAATGGCTGGGTAAAGGCTGGGACGCAGCAGTGCTCTTCATGTATATCATGCAATGAATGTCACCTACTTTGAACTATTGCTAATATCATATAAGGTCATAACTCCAAGAAGGGAAACAAGGCATGGTCTAGACAGGCATATTGGTGTCCAAAACATGGAGAGAAATGGGACATCTTTTCCCCACAAAAAAACTCAAACATGCTCTTTCATTACTCATTGCAGTTTCCATCACCCAAAAATAAATGGGCAAAAATGCCAGGCTGCCAAAGTACTTCCTTTGACAGTATTAAGCAACTGCTCATTCATTTATGACTATCATCGCAAATGGATGGCAACAATCAGGACAATCAGAATCCATTTTTCATTTATTCCTTTTCAAAGTGTTCTGAAATAAAATAAAATATAAAATAAAAAGCAAGATCCACCAGGGGACACGGAAGACACATTCTTCATAAGGAATAAAGCACTGTGTTTGAAGGTAATGACTAACACCACATCAAAGACAAAAACCTAAAAACAGAGGGGGTTGGCCAACCAGTCAGCATCACACATAAACATTATAAGACCTACTTCTTTAAACTGATTAGCTGATTTTCCTGAAGTGTAAATCAAGTTGACAGCAAAGTCATCTACAAACTAAACATGCATTTTCCCCTCTTCCTGATGACAGCATTTTCTTTGCTTGGGGAGAGACTGGATTCTTTGAGATATTGTCTCCCTTCCTTATCCAGCAGCCTGGGAGAGCCTTAGAGACAAAGAAAACTTCTAGCCTGTAGGACACGACCCATGGTCCTGATTCTCCCATTGTCCAGCCCAGGGACCTCCTTATGCACCACAGCACACTCCCAGCCTGCATGTCCAGGTTTTCCTATCACATTGCAGAGGGACAGGAGGGAAGCAGGGGGAGATGCACAGTTGGTCTCATCCTAACACAACAATTCACCAGAAAYACTGGGGGGCCTGTTGTTTGCATATAAGCAAACATACTTTTTAAAACTTATTACTATAACTTTCCCAGCCAAGATGTAGGAGACAGCAAAGGGCTAGAAACTTTGTGAGTAGAGGTAAAAGCTAGCTCCTCCTCTCAAAAACATCATCCTACATCCATGTTTACACTGTGGTGTGTGGGAAGAACTGATCCTGAATTGCTGCCAGTCTAGGGATAAAATCCAGCAGCTGCTCCACACCACCTAGGAACTGTTGGAGGTTAATTCTGAACAAACACAACAACAACAAAAAGGCTAGTTTCATTATGGATGATTTCCTGAACCAGGGGAAGAGAGAAGGATGGAGCCAGATGAGTTGTTTTGGTGGCAATGCTAACTTTTCCTAGCATCAGCTGTTCAGGAAACTACAGCCTTCAGCAACACAGCTAAAGTGACCCTAATCCTCAAGGAAAAAGCAGATGCGAAATCGGGTCCAAATTTGCCATTGAGGTTAAAGGGGTGCCCAAAAGGAGTCCTTGCTCCTACACAGTGCTTCACAGCCAGGCTCTTCCTCTCCTTTGCTTTGCTGCCCCACAATAACAGAGCCAGTTAACAAACAGAAAAACAATTGCACCAAAAATTCTGTAGTTGTTTTAGGTCCAAGCCCTCAGGAAAAAAAGCCTTTTATGCTTTTAATTTTTTGTTTTCCTCCTGCATTTTTTGCCAATTGAATCAATCAATTAAAATAACTGGATTATTTTCCTCTCCCACCTCCTCCAACCCACCTCTTCTCTTCCTTCTTCTCCCACTCTCACATTTAGTTCTTTACTTTTCCTCTCTATATTTTTTTTTTAAACTTCTGATTTGGGAAAGTTACATAGCCAGAGTTTCACATTTCCTTTTGCCACCACATTGAAGACATTTGAGGAACATAGTGAAGTGAATTTCACCCTGGACACACACACATTCAGTTACATTAGGGGCAAAGGGAAAAAAGACAAGAAGGCAAAGCAGTTTCCAGTCCAGTTTCTACAGCTTGGCTTCTACAGCTTGGCTGGCCTTTCTCAGCCTTACTGTGACTGGCCGGTTGTCCAAATCCTTCACCCACCCCCATCTCTCTATCTCCACTTCGCTGCACCACTTCTTTTCTTCCTGTTTCATCTCAATCTTGTTTCTGTTAACCGATTCCTGCTACATACAACTCTTCATCACCCCATGCAAAATAAAATCAATTATAACAGAAATAAAACTGTGCTGCAGATCTGAAGCTGCCAGGTGTAAGTCAAGTAAGCAAAGCTTTGAAGAGTCCAATACTCTCTTTTGACAAATGCTGGTGAACAAGGAACATCCCAGAGCCCCCGAGGCTTGCGGGGAACAAGGGTCTTGATCTGACTGTGAGGTCTGTCCTGCCAGAGCCTGTCTGAGACAGAAGCATTAGTGGAACAAGCTGAGGAGATCCGTGCCATAAGGGCAGACAGGTKGAGGCCCTGCGTGCTTTGCAGAGAGCGTGAGCAATGATGGGGAAATGCCAACAAGGCTGCATCTTGGCCAATGTGAAGAGAACCTGCGATTCCCAGGGGAGCACATGCCTGTCAGAGGCTGAGATGGTCCCGCCACTTGCAGTGCTGACTGCTCCTATGACCGAAGCAGAGCAATGGTCCTTTGGCTTTCACTCCCATTGCATAATGGACAGCAGGAGCCCGACCTCCGCTGAACCAGTGCATTGAGGTTGGGATTTTTGGAGAGCCYCTTCTTTCTCAGGTTTATCTGAAAATCCCAGTCTTCAAAGAACAGCAAAACACAAAGGCGAGAAGCCACAGTCAGACATTGGCACACGCTGCACCACCGCTTTCTTCATACTCCCACCTGAGCAAGAATCRGTAGAAAGATTTTGCATCAGAGAAGTTGTACTGTGCAGACAGTTGGCAATTCAGTATCTCCTAATCTCCCTTATCTGCAGACAGCCTACAGATGATATCTTTAACAGTCAGTAGCAGGAGAGGGGGGCAGATAGCAAAGCCACGGAAGTCTGGAGAGATACCTCGTAGGAAGAGGTGTCTGAGAAGCAGACCTCGTGAGGTCTGTGTTCCAGATCACAAGTAACGGATGCTAAATCCTGCCCCCAGGTCACTCACAGAATTTTACCTCCTTCTACACAGCAGCTCTGGCAGGAGGTATTTCCATCTCTAACTTAACTAAAGCCTCTGACTTACCTCCCCCAAATCCCTGCAGTTGACTTCTGAGATACACATCATAGAATCACAGAATCATTAAGGTTGGAAAAGACCTCTARGATCATCATGTCCAACCACCAACCCAGTACCCATGCCCACTAAACCATGTCCCGAAGCGCCACATCCACACGTTTTTTGAACACCTCCAGTGATGGTGACTCCACCACTTCCCTGGGCAGCCTGTTCCAATGCCTGACTACCCTTTCGGTGAAGAAATGTTTCCTAATATCCAATCTAAACCTCCCCTGGTGCAACTTGAGGCCATTTCTCTCGTCCTATCACTTGTTACTTGGGAGAAGAGACCAACACCCACCTCGCTACAGCCTCCTTTCAGGTAGTTGTAGAGAGCAATAAGGTCTCCCCTCAGCCTCCTCTTCTCCAGGCTGAACAACCCCAGTTCCCTCAGACACTCCCCATCAGACCTGTGCTCCAGACCCTTCACCAGCCTCGTCGCCCTTCTCTGGACACGCTCCAGCACCTCAATGTCCTTCTTGTAGTGAGGGGCCCAAAACTGAACACAGTATTCGAGGTGCGGCCTCACCAGTGCCGAGTACAGGGGCACGATCACCTCCCTGCTCCTGCTGGYCACACTATTCCTGACACAGGCCAGGATGCCRTTGGCCTTCTTGGCCACCTGGGCACGCTGCCGGCTCATGTTCAGCCGGCYGTCGACCAGCACCCCCAGGTCCTTTTCTGCTGGGCAGCTTTCCAGCCACTCTTCCCTCAGCCTGTAGCGTTGCCTGGGGTGGTTGTGACCCAAGTGCAGGACCCGGCACTTGGCCTTGTTGAACCTCATGCAGTTGGCCTCTGCCCATCGATCCAGCCTCTGCAGAGCCTTCCTACCCTCAGGCAGATCAACGCGGCCGCCCAGCTTGGTGTCATCCGCGAACTTACTGAGGGTGCACTCGATCCCCTCGTCCAGATCATTGATAAAGACGTTAAACAAGACAGGCCCCAAAACCGAGCCCTGGGGAACACCGCTCGTGACCAGCCGCCAACTGGATTTGACTCCATTCATCAGACATCTTTTTGCCAGTACTTAGCAGCAGCTTCCTCCGCCTGAAATATCTCGTATRCCATTGTCTCAGCTGTGATCAGGAGTAAAGATACATCCTCAAAGTCCTTTTTCCTCCTTCACAGCAGTCCTTAATGACTGCTGTTAACAAAGCCTTTTTCACTTGTATCAACCAAGTGAAAAAGAAGAAACAATCAGCATATAAAGTTCTTCACCCTAAACTGATGGTTTGTGTTCCAAACACTGTGTCCAGGGAATCAACCCTCACCTCTTAATGCCTCCCACATGCTTAAAAGGAAGGCAGAAATTACAGCTGTCTCACCATGTGCATACCATAGGGTGAGATGCAATTCACCTTCCAGAAACAAATCCTTCCAAGCTGAAAATGCCCTTCTTCRTACAACATTTTTGCTCCAGTGAAAACTTCTTACAGGAAAAAAAAAAATAGATCCTACCAGAGGTTAGAGGTTAGAGCTCAGTCAGAAATAGGCAAAGAAGAGGTTAAATAATGGCTGCTGAGCTGGATGAGATTCATCTTAACAGACTTTGTGAGTCTGGGCCATTTCAGTGCGGGCTGGAGAGCTTCCAGATTTGAAAGGGAAAGAAAAAAAAAATTGGACCTCAGCAAACTCAAGGCACCCAGGTAGCTCCTGCTGGTGCACACAGTCTTCCCAGCAAGCTTGGTGCATCTACTGTCTGTCCTCTCCAGTGTGGTTCTGCCTCTCCCCAACCAGAAAACCCTCAAATTGCACCACAGGCCCACTGCTAGTCGARTCCTGTGCCCCAGGTTGTCCATCCCATCAGCAGAAATAATTCTTGCATCCAGCATAGTTGCAAAGTATATTGCATGACCCTTCCCAGATTACACTGCCATCTTTTATGGATCACTTCGAAGTTTAGGGCCACAGTGATACCCATGAGCACAGGTAACTTTCAAGGTGGCAGTGACCTTTCTGGAAGGAGTCTGAGCCTCCTACAGCTTTTCTCACTACCTTGCATCAGACAGGAGAGGTTCAGACCTGCAGGCCAACCTCGCAAGCAAGACAGCCATTAAAGACAGGCATGTTCAACCTGTCTGGCCAAGCTTTGTGGG
Organism: Oceanodroma leucorhoa; assembly: GCA_030449065.1. Lineage (NCBI taxonomy): Eukaryota > Metazoa > Chordata > Aves > Procellariiformes > Oceanodroma > Oceanodroma leucorhoa. The sequence continues at coordinate 429,879 of JASVER010000166.1, forward strand.
GCCTCTGGGTGCACACATACATGTGATGGACGCTAAGGACTTAAAAAAAAAAATAAAATAAATTCCATTACATTTCTGGCAGTCCATAATATTGGGGAACTTTCATTTTCTGGAGAGTTCATTTTTCYTCTTCAGCATGATCTCTTATTTACCAGAACTTCAGGGACACAAATTATGGCTTATAGAAACATAGCTCCATAAAACTTTAAAGCACATTATGGCAGCAATCTTTCCTGCATAAAAGGCCTCCTGTCCATTTCCCACCCCAACAACCACATCACTCAAAGCACATCAACAGCCCCATTGCATTATCACAGTAAAAAGAAAAAGCCTTATGGCTGTCTTGTTTAAACCTATACTAGAGACAGGTRGGTATTACCTTTTTATTCTAGAGGAAACGTGTCCAGAATGCAATATCAACAGAGAATCCTTCACAGAAAAATTTTGCAGATATCTAGGCAAAATTCTCAAAGCATCAGCTTTTTCACCAGTGTATAGGCATAGAGACATCTGCCTTTTCAGTCTTCCTTCACTTTCATCTAGGCCTTTTGGTTAATGAACAAATAAAATGTGAACTGACATAGTTACATATGCCCTGGACCTTGTTATCTAACATCAAAACACAGACTGGTTTAGAAACAACATTGTAAAGCATTCTGAGTTGCAAAACACAGCTAAAGGAAGTTTCACCTTGGTCTGGTGAACTACATAAAGATTCTGGAGCACTATCACTACACAAAAAAGCCTGTAAGCAAAATATGAAGACATGTTAGTAAACACAACAACACCAAACAGAAAATCTCTTAATGTCAATTTATGATTTTGAAATAATTTATACTATTCCAGATATGTTATAACAGCAACCAACCTGTCCACAAGATCTTGGAGAGTTTCTAGACAGAGAAAAATATAAAAAAAMCCCTACAATATAACATACAAAAATTTAAAATAAATGCTGGAGCTTTTATGGTCTTCAATAGGATGTTTAGATTAAACTAGAATACAGCCCTGTATGCAGAGAGATGAAAGAAACCTAAAATAATTTTGGTCAGACCAGCCCTCTGGAAGGCTCCAGTCTAACTCCCTACACAAAGCAGGACTAACCCGAAAGCAAGATCAGGTTGCTCAGCACCTTGTCCAGTTAAGTTCTGAAACCCATCAAGGATGAGGATCCCACCAGCTCCCTGGTACCTGTCTCAGGGCTGCACCACTCAAATGGGGGAAAATTTTGCAGCTGAAATTTGTGTCCACAACCTCTTGCCTTTTCAATGTGCACCTCTGACATGGCCACACATTAGGTAGTTGCAGACAGCAAGACTCCCCTTTGCCTTCTCTCCTCCAAGCTGAAACCCAGCTCTATCAGCCTCTCCTCATGTGTCCTGTACTTCAGCCCCCGACCACCTCATCCAGACTCTCCGATATGTCTATGTCTTTCTTATGCTGGGGGAYGCCAAAATGGACACAGTACTTCAGGTATGACCTCCTAAGTACTAAATAGGGATGAACAAACACTTCCCTCCATATGCCAGCTACACTTTTACTAATGCAACCTAGTATGTGGTTGACCTTCATTGCAGCAGCATCGCTACAAGTATGTATGGGAAACTGTGTCAGAAACCTTGCAAAAGCCAGGGGAAACAGCACCCACTGATCCTCCATCCACACGGCCCGTCATCTCACTGTGGACGGCAATTGGGAAGATCTACCTTTAGTGAAGCCACACTGACTGTTCCCAGTTACCTTCTTGTCCTTTGTATGCCCTCATATTCTTGGACATGGTTTCGAGGMGGATCTGCTCCAAAACTTTCCCAGGGACTGAGGTGAGGCTGATCAGCCTGTCATTTCCTGGACCTTCCTTCTTGCCCTTTTTGAAGATGGGTGTCACACTTGCCTTTTTCATGGCAGTCATCAGGATTTTTCCTCAGYTGCCAAGAGTTTTCAAAGATGATGTAGAATGGCCTTGCAATGACATCAGCCAGCTCCCTCAGTGCCCTCAGGTACATTCTGTCTGGTCTCACAGGGTTGTGTATGTCCAATTTCCTTAAATGACATATAATTTTATCTTCTTATAATGTACCTCTCTCTCCCAAACTCTGACACTAGGCATGGAGACCAGGGAGGCCATGCTAGTGAAGCCTGGGGCCTTTTCTATGCCCTTTGTCAAAAGGACACCAACCCATTCAGCAGTGGGACAACATTTCCTAACCCCACCCCTGCACATTCAATGTTTCTATGTTCCTTCTGGGCAGCCCAATCCTGCTTTCACTTTCTGTGCACTTCATTTTTTTTTCATTTGAGCTTAGTCATGAGTTCCCTGTTCATCCATGCTGGCCTCCTGCCACGCTTGCTTGACTTCCTAGAGATAACACTGGGCCTTTCTTCTGTTTGGGGAGGTCATCCTTCAAAATTTAGCATCTTTCCTGGGTGGTTTTGCCCTCTGAGGGCAGCCTCCGTTGCAATCTCACCTAACCCCTGAATATGCCAAGTCCGATTTCCTGGTGTCAGAGTTGTTACTCTGCTGTTTGCCTTCCTCACTTCTCTTAAAACCACCAAGTCATGATTCCAGCAGCCAAAGCTACCATCAACCATTACATCCCCAAACAGTTCTTCCTTATGCATAACTACCAGATCCATCACCTCCCCTAGCTGGCCTGCCCAGCACTTTCATCAAAAATGAAATGACCATTAGACTCATGGTGAGGTTCTTTCTGCTTTTTTCCCCTCATCTTCTGGCCTATGAAATCCCTGCCTGAAGCCTCACAAAGTCATGGAACCTCTGCATCAACTGCACAAGGGCTCTCATCATACTGGATAACCCTAATACGAGAAGAATGAAACTCAGTTCTAGGGAAAGGGGGGCAAAAAGCTCCCCACAACTGSAGGATCTAATTCTTTTCTGTGTGTCCTCCCATCTGGGGACAGAGACTCCTGGGCAGTATGCACTAGACCCCTCCAAGGAGTGCTGGGCAAGCTGGGGATGTTCTGTGCACTACCTCCACTCTGGTCCTCTTGTTTTAGCCTTTTAGGTACACTGTCATCCTTCTCTTTTCATTAMTTGTCCCACATAATCACTTGGACTCCTAAGTCTGGCACTCCAGCCCTCCCCACCAGCAAGGGACATGCAAGGGAAAGAGTACAGATTACACATGTCATGGTATTCTAGGGAAGAGGTAAAGACTGAAGGTTGTGTGTGAAACTGAAGGTCTTGATTTGGGTGAAAACCCACACTATAAAGATGAAGGCGAGAGGCAGAGACGCGTCGGGTCCCACAGTCACTTCCTCACAAGCCATCAGGGGCATGCTCTCCACTCAGTGCCCAACCACCAGTAGTGCAGATGTGAGTAGATGTCCCCTAAGGTACAATTGCACAGCTATTGGGAGGAAAGTCAGGCAAAATAGGTTATGAAACAGGAACAGGGGTTAAATGTGTGGCAGAAGGTGAAGAGAGACTGGTCCCAGTGACAGCAACTCCAGTGCATGCTGTGACAGGCAGCAGGTGGGCTCCTCAGTGAGCAGCAAGAGCACTGTATCAAGAGCTAGGCACAGGAACAGTTTCCAGAYCCTGTGCCCACAAGTACTGCGTGGTGCTGTTGGGGCATCACCACTCTCTTGTGGTGTGCAGACTTTCTAGTGCTGATGCCTGGGAATTCAACCTTGGGGAACAGGTCAGGGACGCAGGACTTGCACAGCACACCCTGCTATACAGCAGAAGGGACATGCTTCCACCGCCATCCCACTTAGTGGATGGTATAGCTTGTGTGCCATACATGCTTCCATGTACAGAGGTCAAAACAGTGACACTTCCTTTGACGTTTCAGATCCAGACTGGATAAAGTGCTGAGTAACCTTGTATTGGACACAACATGACAGTACTCAGATATTGCCCTGCCTGGATGTCTCGTAAGCTAAGAGGGACCTGGGTTGTCGGGACCTGGGATGTCTGGTAAGCTCCTGCTTGGGTACTTCAGAAGAAATACCAGAGGTCTGTCCAGCCACTGTCACATACACACACGCACACACACACACGCMCGGTGTTTATATAGTTCTTACAACACTGACGCTGGGAAGATCCTTTCTTTGTAGAGCTGCTAGAGCAGACTTGGAGCTACTCTGCCCTCACGTGGTGTGTGGACACTTCTGCAGTAACGCATCTCGCTGCATCTTTATGGCTATCACTGTATCACATCCTTATAACTTATCACTATATCATCCTTATCAATGTCTGTAGAAGATGCTGTACTCATTTGCACATGGCCTTACGGACGATTCTGAAAGTACCTGACAGATCACATCCAACTAACATCTAAGTCACACCCCAGAGACACATGCCATTTTGAAGATGAGCATAAGATATCATCAGATTCTTTTTAAAGCACTTCTCAGATCATACTTGTGAGAAATTTCTTACAATATTCCTGAAGACACTCCCCAACTCCGGAACCTTGATATCCAAAAGTCCTTTTAAATTGCCTCAAAGACCTCACCTAAGGGACGGAGCCAAGAAAACTTTGAAAAGTCATCCAAAGCCCCAGCCCAGGAACCATTCTGCGACTCCTCTGAAAACTGGAAAAAATTCTGAACTACATATCCAGCACACCAGAAACCACAGCCAAAGGCAATTTTGAAAACATATAGATCTAAGGCCCCACCAAAGCAATTTATCAAATGTCTCAGCGATCCCATCGAAGGGACATTTCAAAAATGCCTATAGGGCATTACTGATGAAACAATTGTGAAAATTGTCAAGGCAGTTGTGAAGCTGCCCTAGAGTCAAACCATATGGATTTACTGTGAACATCTTGGTGATTCTAAAATTGCCCCAAATAACAACACATAGAAGCCATTTTGGAAGTGATCTGTAATGTCAAAGCATAGCCATAAACACCCCATTAAAAGGACCATAAAAAAAAAAAAAACAACCAAAAAATCCCACAAAGCATCCAGTATTAAAAATCTTTTGTGTGATTTTTGGAAGCATTCTCATGGGGGCCTTTTGAAGGGATTTATACAATGTTCCCTCAATTTTTTATGGTCCTATTTACAATGGCTCCTTTGTGGGGATTTGGGCTTACTCTTGATAGCTCCTTGGCAGTATTTTTGGTCTCTTCAGTGTGTTTTCACAATAGCTCCATGATGGAGGTGGGGTATTTTTACAAGAGGCATTTCGTAGATTTTTTGAGACAGTTTACATAACGGTCATGTAATGGTGTCTTGGGGGAGGATCAGAGATTTTGTTTAAACTGTCTGAGTGATGTCGGATTTGTGAGTATTTTCCCTGTTAAGTCTACATTCATTGGACCACAGCCCCCATTTTATGCCATGAAGAGCAAAGAAAAGACATAGTCACAGGATTTCCACTACTGACTCCAGCTGCAGGGGAAGGGTTAGAACAGCTATTGCAGACACATGAAGATAACACCACCCTGCAGTTCATAGAGGAAAAAAAATTGAATCTGCTACGAATCTTTCCATGCTTACAGACTGCAACAATCCCAAACTGATCATCTCTCATGGTCCATCGGTGAGCCAGGCCAACACTGACTCCCTGCCAGCTATCAGCCCCCTACAGAAAAAAAATGTCAGCAAAGGAAGATGTGTGGGGTAGCCCTAGAAGAAAGACAGCCATGATGGGTCAGGTGCAGCTTCTCTTGGAGGTGCACCTGATCATGACCGAGTAAAGCAGCCAAGGCCCTGCATGTGATGCATCTTGTTGCTAAACTGAAACTCTAGCCAGTCTTGCGTGGTTGCTTCTTCTAAAAGGAAAAGTGTCCCCAACATAAGCCTTGTCCAGAATTGTTGCTTCTCTGACCAGAGAAGGCAAAGCTCTGAAATAACAGTGTGGGGATCTCTGCTCAGTCAGGGGATATGCATCCTTCTGACTCCTTCTCTGGGCTGCAGACAGTGACCATCACCTCCAACAGCATATCTGCACTAGACTGAGTCATGTTTCCTCRCCCTCTTCCCTCCCTGTTCATGCCATTAGTGCCCACACACACACGACCACTCCTCCCAGACCTGAGCATGTCCTTATGGATGTTTTAAAAGTTCAGATCACAGAAATCATCCCAGGCTTGACAAAGGCCTTATGTCTGGCTAGGAGGAGGGCTCTTGTTTGACTCCCAAGTCTAAAGTACCAATGACCTTTAAGGCCCATGCCTGTGGTTCTTCCTTACCCCCTCGAAGTCTGTCCTGGCTCTACATTTATGAAATATCACCAGAGACTCACTGGAAGTCTCCCTTCCACAGATTTCACATAGTTATGAAAAGACATGCTGCCCCAGGACAGTTGCAGTCTTGTTACTAACCTTTCTGAGTTGTTTTTTTATTACTATTATTTATACTTACATTGCCCTCAGGTGTATCCAACCTGGCCAATATCCAGGGAAGTGACCTTGTGCTGCTGTACTGACATGCTACCAGCCAGATGGCTCCCAGCTCTCTTCACAGCTCCAGCAAGACTCTTCCAGACATGAGAAACAGTGACAAAACTGCTTCCCTGCAAAGAAGAAAAGCAGAGGGGGGTTGTCATGTTTTCTTCACAGGCTTTTGTAAGAGGGATATTGAAACAGAGAGAGCATAAAAGAAAGAGTGGAAGGTATTGTGGAATATTTTGGGAGAGCTATGGGTGAACACGGACCACAACAGTGACAGTCACAACCCTGCTACCTCTTGAGGATGGAGCCCAGCCTGGTTCCCTTTTCCACCACTCCCCTGACAGCGAGCATGAGTTTATCACCCAGGGATCCAGTTGGCTTGCTCCACAGTAAAGCCAGATCATAAATCAACATGTAAGAAGTGGAGGATCAAAGAGTCTGGGTTCTTCCACGATCACAGCCACAACAATCTTGCCCATCCCAAACTGGTAAACCACTGCTGAAGAAGAATCTGGAGCGGCCTGCTTCTGCTCCAGGCTTGAAGGGCAGCTTGAGTGCCCAAACACTTGCCTGTTTTTCCAGGAATGTCAATTGCTCTGATACAAGAAATCACCTCTTCCTGCAAACCTTGCCTTGTTTTCAACTGAAGAACATCTATCAGGCAGCTGGACTGGAAAAGAATAAAGACATTTCTTAACCCAGGGCTTGTAACAAGAGATGAAATGCAGTAACTGGCTTTTTCTCCTAGAAACTGCAGCACAAGAATTGAAGAGACTCACATGTCCTCAGATGAGCAGCTCAATGCAATGCCCAGCTGAAGCCAGAAGGCGCTTTGAGTGCTGTAGCCTCTGAGTGCCTCAAGTTGGTAGAGGATTATCCTCTAGGGGATGTTCCCAAATCTGGTGGTGGTTTTTGTCAGTTTTGACCTCAGTGACTCACAGCTAACCCAGTTCCAACCTTTATTCCTCGGCCTTCCCCAAACCATTCCTCCTCCCATAACAACAAAACAATTCTGTGTGCCCAGCAAGCACGACAAATTTGGCCAGTGTGGGACCAAAGGTATGAGAGTCCAGAAAAAAATGGAAGCTCTTAAGAACAAAAATGCTGCATTTGGGGTTTGGGTGGGTTTTTTTTTTAAGATCTGGTTTGTAAAACTGGAGAGGGTGTGGGGAATCAAAAGAATGTTTAACATAAAATATTTTCTCTGAGAATACACAATGAAAGACATCAGTCTAATATTTAAGAGTACGTTAGCTCTGTTGCATTTAAGCCTCCAAAAGACTTTTTATAACTTAAAAAGTATTTCAAATAAGATCAGTTTGTTCACAAATCAAAATTGGTTTGTGATGCTTTTGCCTGTACTTAGGCTAAAGCTCTTATTGATCTGTCCTGGACACATCTATATTGTCTCTCTAGGGTTCTTGCACATCTTTACTGCCCTGACACCACAGACTGGTGCCTGCGACTCATGCTGACACTGCGAGCTCTTGGGGTATATGAAGGCAGACAAGTCTGGCATGGCTGTATCCTATCTGTCTTTAATGCACTYTCAGCTCTTCCAAAATCCATTTATCTGTTCCCTGAAATCCTTGTGCCTCCCTATGATAGAGTTATGCTCGCCTCAGCCACATCAGTCATTTTCCCAAAACACACAGCCAGTTGTGGAAGTATTGTATTTCTCAGATTACTCTGATCGCCAGTGACAGCTCTGAAAAGTTTTATCACCGTGATGTACATGACAGGAAGGAAGGGAGAGATTTCAACCATGATCCACAAGAAACAGTAAATGCAAAGTGTCTCAGGCTGGGAATTTGGGCTCTGCACTGTTGGCCCCAAGTGAAATGGCTTGACTTGCCTTTCTAAGGAGAAAGACTGGGTATGTTTRAGAGAAGAAGGGCTGGAGTACAGCCTGAGATGTTGGGCTTCATGGGGATCTCGTCTCCGTGTACTTCGCCTACGTGACCTGGAGACACAGTCTCTGTATATTGACTCTGGGGCAAAATAGGTTTGATTTGCAGCATGAGTGGCAGTGTAACAGCAGCTTTCCCAGCATGGCTTGTGCAGGAGATACTGAACTAGGACGTATTGCAGCTCTGGTGAGCCAAGTCAGTGCATCCGCCAGGTCACTGCTTCCCTCATATCCTAGCACAGGGATGGGAGAACACCTCAGTCACCATGAGTGCTGTGTTTCGGGCAGGCCATGGGGGTAGTCCTGGGGGCAGAAGGAGACAGGTCCTGGCTGGCCTGAACAGATCTGCCGCATGTGAGGTTCAGTACCATCTGCCCCAAAAGTCATGCCACGCAGACCACCAACACTACTTCAGTGTCAGGCCCCATCCCACCACATCCCAACTCCCTCTTCAAATATGCCAAAACACAGGCATCTCCTTCCACTTATTGGGCTGGCACTGTCCCAGCGGCAAAAGGTCTCCAAGTTTGAGCCAGCCTGAGGGAACAACCCAAAAGGAAGACCACAGATAAGGTTTTCCCAAGTTTCTTCCCCATACTGTACTAGCTGGGACCTTTTTATGCAATCCCAGAGGACACTCCAAGGATAGAACAAGAAGTCCTATCAAGTTAAGGCAAGGAATTTAGCTCTGTGGACATTAACATAGACTCAAAGCACAATTTAGATCGGAGGACTAGGGACCTCCCACCCCACTCAAGGCAGAGGCAACACCAACATTACATTAGGTTGCTCAGGACCTTGTCCAGGAACATTGTGGGTATCTTTGAGAGCACGGGGCATTCTTACAGCGTGTTCTAGATAGCATCACCATTGTGTGATGGAACCACATTCTCACACACGGGGATGACATGTTCGTTTTCCAAGCCTCTGCTCTACAAATATTAGCTTATTCTGAAACTGAGTTACTGTGGTAAGTTTATTTGCATGTTATTTCTGAGCCCTATGATGTACCTTGCTCTTGTTTACACATTTACAAAGTTGATGGTTTTTATTTTCTCTGTTTTAATTCCTTTTTCCTATTTTAAAATACTTACTTAAAATGAAAAAATATATGAAGAACRTTAATGTGGAGAGCAACTCAATATATCTGTCAACATTCAAAAACTAAGAATGTGTACCTATTTCATAAACATACAATATAATAGTACTTTCTGTGTGATATTTTTCAGCCTTTGTGATATAAAGTTTAATTTCAATATGCAATTTTTACTGTGGCTACCTTAGTTTTCCCCGGATGTAAAAGAACATCTTGAAAAAAAAGGGGAGTCGGATTTTTTTAAACAGGTCTTCAATACTGTCAGAGATTTCATATATATCCTTGGAAAATCAACACGAGGTGAATGCAGAGACTGATTTGATGTGTCTGTGGGGAAATGAGGAGCATGTAGCGTGAAGGTAAGCATTGTGCAGGCATATGCTGACTTTTTATCATCTCCATTACTCCAGGCTGCATCTCTCGTGGGCTGACAGTCTGTTCTGACACTCTGGTCAAACATCCCTCTTGATTTTAAGCTCCAAGAGGACCGTATGATGATGTGGTCTGACACAAAAGTTTCACTCACCAGTACCTGTCTCCAGCACAATAATTTTTGCTTGAACTGGATGTAGAGAAAGAGGCGCTGCATGCTGATTTAAAGATCCTACATGGCAGAGCATCTGCCAGCTCTGAAGACAGTGGTTAACTGCCCTCCTGGCTAAACACTGATTTCTCATCTCCAGCTGCTGGATGGTGCCAATCCTTTGCTTGCTAGATTAGTATGACTAAGGTCTAACAAATCCTCTAAACTCTTGTTCCCTTTGCAGCCTCAAAACAAACTGATCCTACCTCTCTGAGGAGGAAGTTTATGAACTAATGATCAGCCTCCAGGCCAGGATATCTTAACATCCATGTACAGATTTAACTCAGAATTTGTTCTACATTTAGCTGAGAATTTAGCTCAGGTCACTATCTATAATTCTATACCGACTACCTGACTATATGTATAGCTTCCGCTTTTACAATGCATCCCCAGCCACCTGGCAATGAGGGTGGAGATGAGCTTGAGGGCAGGAGGAGAGCGGAGGCGGCAGCCACCACGAGCTCAGGGTTGTCAGCTGGAGGCGATCTGCCGGAGATGTTGAGTTGAGTGTGTGGGAAGAGCTCAAAAATAGCACTCGTTTAAAAATCCTGGGATTTTAAAGCAGTCTTCTGGGGCCTCACTCCCGGTTTGGCTCCGGCAGTCCCGGCAGGGCCAATTCCGGGGTCTTCACCCTCGAGGAGTGACAAAATGGGAAGGCAGAGCGCGACCCGTGTCCGGCACCTTGTGAGGGATCTGCCCACGCCTCCAGGCCCATCCCCACCAAGACAACGGTCAATTAAATTGTAATACTTCCCTCGACCTTCCCCAGACCTGAGCAAGCCCAGGCAGCTCCTGCCGCTGCGGGCCCGGGCACCCGCCCCGCCGGGGTCCCGCTCGGCACCGCTTCCTCCCGCTTCCGTGCGGGAGCGCTCAGCGGGGCCGGSCCGGSCCGGGGCGGGGCGGCGGCCCAGGCGGCGGCAGGAGCCCGTTGCCCAGCAACCGCGAGGCACCCAGGGGCGGAGTAGCGCGGCACCTCGGCGCGGCGCAATGACGCCATCAGAGCGCGCCGCGCGGGGAGAGGGAAGGGAGGGGGGGAGGCGAGGTGTGCGGGCCGGGACCTCTCCCCGCGGCGGTGAGTGCGGCCGGGCCGCCCCGGGCGGGCGGC